>JARFXV010000035.1:917500-1180000 GCA_031761425.1 Cosmopolites sordidus
TGATAGTCAAAATGACACTCGTACAATACATAAATACTTGATAATTGATATGAAAAATAATATGACTTGATAAAACAATAATTTGTTACATACGTCTAAAAAACGACTCAAAAAGTAGAAATTAATATTTGGTTGCCCTTCCTTTATTACTAATTACAGCCTTTAAATATCGAGGCATAGGTTCAACTAACTTGTGACAATATTCAGGTTCATGTCTTGCCCACTCTTCCTGAAGAGGTAGTTTTAATTGCTCATTATTACAAATTTGATGACTTCTAATCATAAATGTTCAATCACATGTAGATTGGGACTTTTTGGAGGAGTTTCCATAACTTTGCAGCAGTTATATATCAACCAGGTCTTAATTGTCACCGTTTTGTGCTTGGGATCGTAGTCTTGGTAAAAGATAAAATGTTCTTCTGTTCCCAAAATTTGAGCACTTTGTTTCAGGTTTTGTTTTAAGATGTCAAGATGTACATGGGCCTTTGGCGGACGTACACCCCATGGTGGCGGCTCCGTAATGGTATGGACCATTACGGAGCCGCCACCAAGTTTTACAATCACTTGAAAATTCTTAGATTTTAGTGCTTAATTAGATTTTCACCACACTCTATATACACCGTCAGAACCAAAAATGTTGAATTTACTCTAGTGCAAGAATATCACGTTTTTCCAAAATGAAAAATTCTTATCTTTGTGCTCTTCAGCAAATGCAAGACGTTTGATGTTGTTTGCCTTGCTTACGTAAGGTTTCTTTTATGCTACTCTATCATGTATGTTGTTTCTATGTAATAAATTTGTAATTGTTTGTGGATTACATTTTTTCTTTAAATGTATTTCTACTTTTGTTGATAATTTGGAGCTGACAATTTGGGATTATTAGTAACTTTGCATATTAATATTAAACATTTTTCTTGAAAATTCCTCACTATATTTTTTATGGTAGTCATTGTTATAACGCGTTATAATGGTTTAGACTGTGGTGTAGGGCCTAATAATAATTTTTCCGATTCCCCGGTAACTTTCCAATTTTGTCTCTCTACTACGCTTGTTTGACTCTGTGATGATCCATTTCATTAAAGATACAGATACGTAAAACTAACAAGTTTATTAAAATTTTACTATAGTGTAATAAATTAAATTTAGAACTGTGCAACTAAGGCAAAATTTTTTATTGCAGTAAATTGAAGGACGCACTGATCAAAATCTTATCTGTTCCGATAAAGTGAGAGTTTCTTCTTAAACACTATGTTAAGCCTACTCAGTTGTCGGACAAGCGGACAGCACTTGAAAAATGCCAAATCTGATTTTGGCGAAACGTCGAAAAGGATCGACACCCGGAATATATATATATATATATATATATATATATATATATATATATATATATATATATATATATATATATATATATATATATATATATATGTATATATATATATATATATATATATATATATATATATATATATATATATATATATATATATATATATGTATATATATAGAGACAACAGTAGCTGTATATATGTATATATATGTAGAGACAACATCCCTAACGGCTGGGTTCCACAATCTCATGTGGAACTCACAACAACCTGCGTTTCCGCCAAAGGTGAAACCCAGCGGATGGAGGGTATATAACCAACTACTATTGTCTCATTATACACAGTCCAAAGAAATCAAAACATCTGACTTGAAATCGGCGAAATTATGGGTGTGATTGCGTATGGGGTCTCCCTATTTTTGAGGAGAGAGCATATGTCGGCGCCTTGATGAGTCTAACCACCGACAGACGAAACATGTGTCAAGGTTTTGTATGAAACAAGGTTTTGGCGGTAAAATCATTAACGGGTCGGTTAATAAAAAGGAAATGGGCCGGTCATTTAATAAAACTGCTGATTAAAACAAGAAGAGTGAAAAAGGCATGGTAGACAAGAAAAACTGACCAGAAGCAGTGGCGAAGAAACATTTTACCCAAAGATTCGAGCCAAATAGAATAACTAACAATTCAAGGCAAATACATTAGTTTTTCATTGGATCGATGAAAAGCTAAATCTGTTAGAAAAGAACTAAGATATTCATAAAGATACGCAAATTAGGAAACAACAAGAATATTTCCAATGTTGTTGAATTACATCCAATCAAATCGAAAATAACAAACGAAAACCGAAAAAAAAACAATAATTGCGATTTAAAATCGTGTCTTTGATTATGTTATGTAAATATGCTTAAAACTTCGATGGCTCTACCATCGAGATGGGAAAACCGAATTTATTATATTTAATATTTGCCATTCGAGGCATGTAAACGAGATCAAATTTGAATAAATATGTCGGATTTCGGTTTTGCAAGAATTTAACCATTCCAAGTAAAATATTGTTTTATTTAAAATTTCTATTATTAATTATAAAGGAAATCTCAGGACAAAAATTACCATATATTGATATGCCATCTGATTATAGTTGATGCCATTTTAATTAATTAATATTAGATTTGCCTTGAGCGAAAGTGATAAAGACAAAGCGATTTATAACAAAGCGTCTTTTTCTGGCGGCTAATCAAATATCTATTTAACAATGGTATTATTTTTTACTTAACACTTGAGAAACCAAAATATAAGCTATTTATTAATAATGAGGATAAAGTGAAATGTCGAATACTTTTCCTATACATGGCATAAAGATTATTGCATTTCTGAAAAGTACCTTCCTTTCTAGTATTGCTTCCCGCTTTCTAAACACAGCCTTCTAAGCAGAAAGTTCCACATGTTTGCTAACATAAGAAGCAGTGATTTAAATGGGTTAAACAAACACCACTTTTTGAATGGAAAACCATCTAGCAAATTAAAAAAAATGAAAAGTATCCTGACTCTACACCTTCATATTTCATAGTTTAGAAGTGGTTTACTGGGGAAATAAAATTAATGATATGTGGTGACACATCCATCAAATGAAGAGATCATCACCGAAACAGATGACTTTTTTGCAAAATTCGAAAAGGTTTAAAACACTAGACAAATTGTTGAACGAAGTAAGTCAAGCTAAAAGGAGACGAGCTCAAATGTTAAATGTTAAATCCAGCGCGGATTTAAAATATCCTTAGGTGTTGTTTTTTATATCACCTAAATTAATTTAGTCTTTATAAGGGTGCTTTTTTAGTGTATCGATTGAACTTAAAGTATTTTTTCAAGAACGGACCGTCACTGTGTACGGCGAACGCGAACGATGCGGACACACTTTCCACACAACACACTTGCCACACACAACTTGCTACACAACTTGCCACACAGCACTCATTACGATAGACTTATTGACCAATGAATTCGGAGAATCGATAAATGGATCTATCGAGAATCGATAAATGGCCAGTTGCAAGCCACCTAGATCTTGTGATTTAACAACTTTAGACTACTTTCTTTGGGGCTATGTTAAAGTACAGGTTTACATCGACAAACCCAGGACTCTTGATGACCTTGAAGCCAACATTCGAACAACCATATGTGTTTTATTTTAAATTCAAATCCTATCGCTCTTATCGGGAAACCATTATTTTATACTATATATTTAAGAGAAAAATTCCGATATAGTTATAGCAGTCGCTTTTGTTACTTTTCTTGTATTATTGGCAGATTATTACCTGGACCCATTACTTTAGTAATTGTTTCATATTTCATATATCTTTTTTTCAAATTATGTACATTTTCTATTACTCTTTGATCTCCCTATTACAGGATAATGTATTATTTTTAATATTTTACATCTAAGAAATTGCATCAACGAAAAAAAGAAAAACGAAACCGGAGACTAATATACAAGATACGATCTAATAAAAACAAAAATAATAATAATTGATAGTGCAATCAGTTACGTTGGCGAAAAAAAAAACACCACTGAGGCAAATGGCACTCTATTCCAAGTTAAATAAGTTATTTTGTACAACAACCATAAACGTCAGGCACATCGAGAAATAAAACGTATAAACAGGAAAAAGCACTGTTTTTTAACCGTCCTAACAGAACGGTTCCTTTTTTATTAAATAAAGCGTAGAGAAACCCTTTCAAATATGAAATATATTTTTAGGGTAAAAAGTACATGCATCTAAGATGGCCCAGTGTCCCACATTAAAACAGATGGAACAGATGCATGGACAGACATGGAAACAGATGTATGGACAGACATTAAAAAAGATGGCCTACATTAAAAAAACACTACTTTGAATATTCTTAATCAATTTAAATTTCGCGTGAAGGCCTGTTTATACCCATAGACAAAAATGCAACCCCACGCAATAATCAGCGCGTCACCATTTTGAAATTTTCGTTTTTCGAGTTTCAGTTCTTTTTGAGGTTTGCTTTAACAACTATATATGTCTCCAATTTAGAGGTAAGTACCATTAAATATTGTTTTTTTATCAAAATCGATATTTCTTGTGTGACTATGCAAAATACGCTATGATGGCCCTTAGTGTGGTTACTTAAGATAGCCCGGGCCTTACTAGGACTATTAAAACTAACATTTCTTTTTTCACGCTGAAATAAAAATTGTAATTTACAATTTGATATAATATAATTGTTACATAAGGTAAATGTACGTGCAATTGCAACGTACGCAATGTACGTGCAACAGCCTCAGTTAATATGGAACCACCTGTCAAGAAGAAGAGGGGTCCATGCACAGAGAATCAGCTTCGACTAGCTCTCGATGCTGCTAACAGCCGTTAATTGTCACAGAAAGCAGCTGTAGCAAGGTACAGTATTTCACGAAGAACTTTAAGAAATCATTTAAAATCTGGAAGCAATAAAAAGGTTACTGGTCTGCTACCAACTCAGAAGAAAAGCAATTACTGAAAAGAATACATAAGCTTGCCAAAATTAGTATCCCTTTACGACCTAAACTCGTTCGAAAGCAAGTGTATGAATTTTGTATGGAAAATGGAATAGAAAACAGGTTCAACGATAAAAGGAGCACTGCGGGGAAAAGATGGCTTAAGAGTTTTTTGAAACGAACGGCTCCAAACAAGTTCATTTTAAAACTCAGGAACATACAGAGAATATTACAATTGATATTACAATTGACAAAGATACCAAAGATAATAAAAAATAAGTAAAAAGCAATGTAAAAAGCAAAGTTATACGGTTGAGTAAAGTAAAAGAAAAGCCAAAACGAAGTACAGAAAGACTGTAACGTAATACTAATAAAAATACTGATAAGATACTTAGAGAAGAAACAAGAAAATCTAGCGAGACACAAAAAACAAAGTACAAAAAGCAAAAACAAGAAGTAGTAAACGGAATACTAAAACAGCTAGCGATAAATTATAATATTGCCGAGCTTGCAAGACAGAACGTGTTGCTGATATGAGACAAATAATGTGTAGGCTTAACAAAAGAAGAGGAAAAGCAATTTACGTGCTTAGGTTGCAACTAAACTTATGAAAAACAGAGGTGATAATAATTTAGATTAATAAGGGTAGTTTTTCATACACGAAGACTTGCTTCTTGTTATTTTTATAAATATAAAATATAAAGATTTTCTACGTTTGATATTTAGTTGATTTTTAGCTCTTTTTTGTTAGCTCTCGTTTCTTTAGTCTACTTCGTTTGTTTATTTTTATTATTTTTACTGAACATTTTTATAGTATCTTCATAATTATAGTTGTTTGTTTTGAGATCTCTAAAGCTGTTGTACCTTTTATGAGGCGGAAGAGCCCATTTTTAATTTGTTTAAATACTTTGTTTTCATTTACAATATTATCTTTATTTTTAAAGTTGTTTTTTTAATGAAGCTTTTTGTTTATTTAATTACTTACGAGATTATTTGCTAGTCCTATTACATATATCTAGAATGTAAAATTGATGTATGGGAATAATTATCGTCTTTAATTAGGTAATACTGGAGAAGTACAATTTATTTTTTTTCATAGATCCAAGATAGCCCAACAGAATTTAGTCATGAAAATCAAAGTGTGAAAAAGTGATTTTTTCTTATGTTGCTATTAGAAATTTATGTGCCTAATTGTTAAAAATAAAATTAACTTTATTTTTAAGCGTAGTTTTAATTTTTTTGCAGGTTCTAGCTATGATACACCAAAAATAGCTCAGACGCCGTTTTTTTAAATTAATGATTAAAATTAGTAGCCAATAAATTATTCATTAGTCATTTTATATAATAATATAAAAGGTTAGATCAAATGTAATTATACACACGTGAACACTGGGCTTTTTTAAGAAACCGGGTATCTAACATGGCCCAACGCAGACCTTTTTAAAAACTATTTTTTCGCATTAAATTATATAAAATAATTAAATTTTGTTGTAAATTTGAAAACTAAAATATATCAATGTATCAAAATAACAAGAGTGTATTCAAATAAATGGAAATTGCTTGATTTATTAAGGTTTTGCAAAAAGTGGGCCAAATAAGGTTCCCGTACCTTACCTGTAACTGAAAGCAGTTTTAATCGGCACTGAAATAAAAAACATATTTATGCCCATATCCGGTATATTCAAGTTCTGTCCTGTCGTATTTATTTAAAAAAACTTAGTTTTATTACGTTAAAAACTCAGTGTTTGAGATTGATAAGATTTATATTAGTTCATCTCCCTTGGTTACCCAAAGGGAGTTTATGGTGTTTATATGTCATACTAGTTTATTATAAACCTGTTCCAGACTATTCCATCCTGTGTTAATCGTTTCGCTTCTGCTTCATCACGCTGGAACCCGCATTAGAGAATACACATTTGTTTGCTTATTTTTGCTTACAAACGATCCCAATAAATGTAGTATAGTTCATTTTTTTGTAGTTTTTTGTAGAAATTAGGGCTAAATTGTTTATAGTTTAGTGTAGTCATAAGAAAAACATTTTTTACTCTATTCATGTAAATAAATATCGGATAAAATCGAAAATAACCAAGTTGTCCGAAAAAACGACCCTAACCCAGAAACTGCAAATGATATAAATGTTTGTAGTAGTAACTATTGTTATCACTGCAAACAAAAGAATCAACTGATCAAAAAATGAATTCAGTTATTATGTTATGAGTTATTAAATGAATGTTTATATTAAGTTATGATATAAACATGACAATTAAACAACTTATTCAATATTAATAACTGCTTTTATTTATATTAGTGTGTGTGCGTATCATTTTCAGATTAGAAGTAAATCAATGTGTATCGAACTTTAGAACGTTGTTCCTGGGACCCCTTACATCTACATAGGTGACTGACAATTAGCTATTAAACTTCGTGCTGAAAAAAATACAAACGTCATAAAAACTTATAAATTATTGGCTTAATACTGATTTTATGTAGATATAAGGTTCTACAAATTATCAAAGCGTTTGCAGTTAGAGATTTTTTAACAACAATTTTCTTGAACTGATAAGAGACTGTAATTTCCAATACTTCCTAGTGTTCTCGGATTCTTGACTCATTTTACCTTCCGTTACCCAGAACTACAAACAATAATAGATAGAAATAAACAGATTTCGTAACTTATTAGCTGCTGAGTCATTGTTGATATTGCGGTATGCATTGTAGTATCAACTAACTGGTGATTTTTAGGGAATAAAAGGTTCCTCACTTTATAAAATCGTTTGTAGTTAAAGATTCTTGGACAACAATTTTCTGAAACTTTATCAACTTCAGTGCCTCTCAGACATAATCAGTGCCATAGTATGTAAGTTCATTTTTTCTGTAACTACATAAAACTACAAACAATTTCCGTTAAGAAGCGATTAACTCGACACCTTACCCATCATAAACTCTCTGATACAATTATAATCGTTTCAGTAGCACATGTTCTATGACATTTGAAGATTGTTAGAAGAATCTACGCTCGATATAATCGTTTGTAGTTTATATATTGTTTGTGCCTCCCAGACATAATCTACAGACAATTTTACAGTAACAGTAAAAATTCAGACAATTTCCATTAAGAAACGATTGAGTCGACACGTCACCTATAATAAACTCGATGATACAAATATTATCGTTTCAGTGGCGCACGTTCTTTAAATTTTGAAAATGGACAGAAGGATCTACATTCGATATTTTATAAATTGTTAATAATCATTCAATCGAACTCTTGTTGAACTTGAAGTTGTTAACTTTTGAAGATTATGCTACTTCCCTAAAGAATTAACCGAATTTCCCGGTTATTTTTCTATGCTATTCACGATTTTGGGTTTTTTGAATTTTTTGACTTCTTTGGACTGCGTCTAACGAGACAACAGTAGTCCGGAGTTATACACCCCCGACCGTTGGGTTCCACAATCTCATGTGGAACGCACAACAACTTGCGTCTCCGCCATAATGAGTAATGGTTAGTTACTTGATCGGGAGGGACCCCACCCATCCCTTACATTGGAGGGGACATGTTTCGCCTGTTGATGGTTTGACTCATCAGAGTACCGACATATGCTGTCTCGTCAATAATAGGGAGTCCCTCTCCACAATCAAACAACCCATATTTTCACCGACTTCTTGTCGCATGGCTTATAAATTGAGTTTTTTGACTTTGAAGTCCAACAGAAGTGAACAGATGAAACATGGGCCCTCCAATATAAGGGATGGGTGGGGCTTCCAAAAACTTAAGTCTTTTTTTTCTCATATCGTTATATATATCTGTCTATTGTTTGATTTCTTGGTTTTCTCGAAGTCGGTATGTTGTTGTATTTATTTGTTTGGGGCCTAAGATTTTTCTTATAATTTCTCTTTCCTTCTTTTCAATGTCCTCGATGTTTCTCTTTCTATTCAAAATGAGCGTTTCTGCCCCATATAGACATTCTGGCTTATCAACTGTATTGTAATGTCTCAGTTTTGTGTTTTTAGATATGGATTTTTTGTTGTAAATATTTTGTGTAAATCTCAATGTAGTTTCCATTTTCTGACATGTCCCCTTATTGGCTGCTTTTTTGACTTGATTTGATTTGAGAAACTCGTCAGATGTTACCATACATTGTTTTTAGAAATTGTGTTCTTAGTCCGTTGCAGGTCCGTATTGTGTCTTTTTAAAGAACATTTGGAGTCCTAGTTTAATGGGCTGGTCAATATTCAGGGCGGATTTTTTTCCACGCCACTGCTGTATTACTTTTTCTAGAGCACAGTTAAATAAGAGTGGCGAGAGTCCATCCCCTTGTCTCACTCCAGTTTTAATTTCGAAGGGCTCTGAGATGTTACCTATGAATTTAACATTTGAGCTTGTCTTAGTTAATGTTGCTTTAATAATTGCCAGCGTTTTCAGATCTAGTCTTTGCTCTTTCAAGATTTGGAATAAAGATTCGCGGTCAATAGAACCATATGCTTTTTTGAAGTCCAGAAATGCACAGACGAGATTTTTATTCTACACATTTTGATGTCTTAGGATCAACTTTAGATTCAGGATCTGTTCAGGGCAGGATCTGCCCGGTCGAAAACCTGCTTGATATTCACCAATTTTAGGTTCTAACTGTCCCTGTGCTCTGTCTAGTAGACATTGAGATAGAATCTTGTAACGAACTGGGAGAAGAGATATCCCTCTGTAGTTGTTTACATCCATTCTATCTTCTTTCTTGTGTAGTGGATGGATTAGAGCATCTTTCCAATCTTTCGGAATCCGTTCGTTTCGCCAAATTTCTTGTAGAATTTTGGTTATTTCCTTGATTTTACCGGGACTAGCAGATTTCAAAAGTTGAGCAGTAATTCCATCTTTACCAGAAGCTTGGTTGTTTTTAAGTCGCATGATTTGCCTAATTATTTCATCTTCATTCGGTGGTAATCTGGGTTTGTTTGTTTAGGGTTTAATGTTGGTAATTTGTTTAAGGGCTCAGGACAGTTTAGTAGTTGTTCAAAATATTTCGCAAGTTCTTTGCAATTGTCTTGGTTATTTAGAGCTAATTTTCCGTTTTCCTTTTGGAAGCAAAGACTTTTGGGTTGAGAGCTTGTTAATTTAGTTTTGGTAAAAGTTTCGGGTGTTATTTTTTGGGAAATCTTTTTCTATTTCATTAAGTAGATTGTTTTCATATTTTCTTTTAGTTTCTCTAATTAGCTTCGATGTTTCTTTTCCTACTTCCAAAAAGTTGTTATAAATTATTGCTAATTTTTGAATGTTCCAATATTTGAATGCTTTACTTCGGCTTAATACTGCTGTATAACTTTATCCCATCACGGATGTTTTCTACGTTTTTGTAATGGGACCGACTTTAAGGTTGTTTCAATAATTTTTTGTTTCAATACAATTCAGAATGGCCGATTATCTGTCACGGTTTGAATTCATCGGTTTTTCGCGGAGAAAATGAATCGATAATAATATCGAGACAAGTCTGAACTCTCAGAGTATAGTTGCTTTATGATTTTTCATTTTGGTAGTAATGAATAACCCTACAGTTTACCTCGTTTATATTACATTATAGTCATAATACGAATACGTCGTCAGTTTAGTCTCGACTGTACATTTATTTTTCTCCAAGATGGGTCACAGTATAAGAGTTTTTTGTAAGCGAAGTTACACAGAACCCTAATGAGTCTTTGAACAATGTAATTTGGGAAAAAATACCTAAATTAATTTTTGTGACTCTAAAAATCTTAAAATTAGGGGCATATGAAGACCTCGGCACTTCTAATGAAGGGTCTATATTTCACCTTCAAGTGTTTGATGAATTGAACATAGATCCAAGGAAAGATTTCATAGATTAAATGTATTCATTAGATAAGAATAGGATAAGGTATGCTGAAAGGGCATGACAGCCACAGCACAAATGCCAGGTTCATCAGGAACATTAGACCGGCATTCAAGAGGCAACTTTTATTTGTAAATACATTAATATTTATATTATATATATATATATATATATATATATATATATATATATATATATATATATATATATATATATATATATATATATATATATATATAGTGTGTCGCATTTAAGATGAAGACACTCCTATATCTCCGCTATTTGAAGATTTGAATCTTTGCACAGTCATACAGGTGGATGGGTCTCATTTTTTAAGATACTCAACTGAAACCTGAACTTTAAACTCAGCCTACTACGAATTCACAAACAAGGTCAATATATATATATATATATATATATATATATATATATATATATATATATATATATATATATATATATATATATATATATATATATATATATATATATATATATATATATATATATATATATATATATATATATATATATGTATATATATATATATATATATATATATATATATATATATATATATATATATATATATATATATATATATATATATATATATTCTGTTAGTTGCTTGATCGGGATCGAGCCGCACGCGTCCCCAACATGTTTTGTCTCTTGGTGGTTAGACTCATCAGGGCGCCGACATATGCTCTTTCGTCGAGAATAAGTCGAGATTCAAGTCGAATGACTTATACATGCAGTTTTTTGATTTCTTTGGACTTTTCTTTGGACTTTGGATCAATGTTGTTGGAGACGCAGGTTGTTGTGCGTTCCACATGAGATTGTGGAATCCAGCGGTTGGGGGTGTATAACTTCCCGCTACTGTTGTCTCATTAGATGCAGTTCAAAGGAATAAAAAAAACGGCATATATATATATATATATATATATATATATATATATATATATATATATATATATATATATATATATACACCACCAACCGCTGGATTCCACAATCCCATGTGGAACGCGATTATATATATATATATATATATATATATATATATATATATATATATATATATATATATATATATATAATGGTTGTCTTTCAGTCATCCTATATGAAACTTCAATTATTTCAATAATTATAATGTGAAATATACATAAATACATGTACAAAAATACAGCAAATAAACAAACATTTTATTAAATATAAGCCTATTTATTATTATTAGCAATAACAAAAAAAAATCCGTAGACCAGTCAAAGATTCTGCCGAAACAAATTTTTTTGTAAACAAAATTTTTTATAAGGATTTTGTGGTTTTTAAACCCTCATTATATCTATATAGAAATGACCAGATTTGATTGTCAAATTTTTTAAGACAATAAAAAGAAAATTTTTTTCATTTTCCGATCATCAGATACATAAGTACTGGGCTCGGTTACTTGATAGTCTTATGGCAACATGGTTCAGTCATCTTAGTCCGTGGAATCTAACCACATATGTTATAGTAGTGCTATTATACAGTTCGTATAGATCCTTATTTGTTCCTCCCACTCTCCCACTTGTTTTTCATTCTATTGCCTCCAAATATTCTTCGTAGAATCTTTTGTTCCCACACCTCGAGTCTCAGTTCTTCTGCTTTATTCAGGGTCTATAATTTACAATTATATAGAGTTGTTGGTTTAATAACTGTGGAATATCCTTTCTCTTGTTTTTCTGGAGACAAATTTTAACTTAAAAACTTCCATTAGATAACCTGAGCTTGCGTCAACTTATTCTAGCATTAATTTTTTTTCTCTTTCATCCCTTTGTATATATACAAAGTGTAGTGCGAGCTATTCAGAAACGTTAAGATTTGGAGACCCGAATGTGTTGAAGACGAATTGGTAACCGTAGATTTAATCATTATGATATGAAATACCTATTAACTAAATTTTAAATTAATATTAATTAAGGATTCAGTAGTTAGACATTAATCATATACTTAAACATTCACACATGTCATCATACTTACTCATACAAATTACTGAATGTCTTTAATAGAATAGATTGTAATAAACTAGGACATTAAAAAATAAGACGCCACAATTTAGCAGATCCTATATATTATAAACTATACGGCACACACTGCTAAATCTAAACGGGGATATTATTACTTCATCCCCCCTATTTATCGGATTTGGTACCACGTAATTATTTACTTACACAATTTATTTTTTTTGAGACGTTTGATATGACAAGGTTGGGTTAGTGTGAGGGGGTTATTAATTCTAACCTGAGTTTTATAGTCATGTTTCTTGTCGGTCTGTATATAAATGAATTAAAACCGTAGTGTGTTCTACTACGTATAGGTGAAGAAAAAGTATTTGTTGAACGCGTTATTCTTGGTACTGGTACAAATATTCCGAGCCTATACATAAAAGAAAGAAAAAACAAATAAAAATCATGTGATAGAGAAAAAGCTGTTTGGTTACATAAACTTTATTTTTTTGATAGCAAATTTTCTTTATACAGTCTGTCCGATCCAAAAAGTGGCTGGTTCAATCCCCATGTTTTAGTAATTTCCAATACAAATATGTTATTCAACCGAAAAGACAAATTATCAAAAGTTACAAGGTAAACTTCTGAAATTATATAAAATGTTTACGGTAATGAACAAATTAACCTATTTAAGTGGCAGAATGAATACTGAAACGATCTATGGCCAGGTTTCTCAATAACAAGTAGACTATTAAAAAAGAAACTATGCCAGGAACAATAAATACCAACAAATCACCATGATTCATATCAAACGTTAAAACAATAACACAAAAAGAATATAAAGGTCAAAAAATAAAAAAAAGTGTCAAAGAAACCCAACGTTGGACGTTCCAAGAAAGGAGGAGGGAAGATTAGAAATCATTTGAAAGTCCTTAAACAAGTCTGAACAAAAACAAGACATATGACCACATAAAGAAGAAAAAGACACATAAAAATACTATACATTTGAAGGTAACGCCGAAAATAATTAACAGAAAAGCTTTAAAATATAGATCTTCCTTTCGTACCAGACTTTTTTTCTTACGGACAGACGGTATATTGTGTATCTATATTTTTTTTTTGTTGCCAGCCCCAAAAAAATAAAGTGAATGTGTTTTATTAGGTCTAGAATTAACATCAAGGTAAATGTCATCTAAAGTTTCGTATTCACAAACCCCCAATGCTGAATCGTTCGGAACAGTAGTCTCATTAAAAGTTGTTTATTTTTTATAAGATCGTTTTTATTGTTTATTAAAAACGTATAAAATATTTCTTAAAAGAGTCCGTAACGACAAGCATTTTTTTATTTAATTATTTTTATTTAATAGAAGATAAGAGAAAATAATAGAAGTACCGGATGAACTCACGATGAAGACTTCGATGAGATCAATGTTTTCAAAATAAATTAGAAGAAAAGACACTATTATGTCCTCAATTTAATTCTCGACCTCTCCTTTTTATCGACTGTAGGATCTATTTATACCATATAGTTATTTTGAAGCGCCATCTTTCAGCTTTAAAACGAGCTATAATATATCAGCCTACTGTGAATATAACCTGAGAAATCAGTTATAGACTGCTGGATACACTGCTCTCCAGATTCAATTGTGAGCTTGTAAGCTGTGATAAAAAGTGGATCCTCTACGATAATCTTAAGAGGCAAATGTGGGATGATCCAGGTGAGCCATTAACCAGTACCGCAAAAGCAAATATCCATGCCAAAAAGATGTTGTTGTGTATAGGGTGGGATCAACTGGGCATGGTGCATTTGGAATGTTGGTTGGGGATGGCAAAATGAGCACTAAAGATGATCTAAGACTTGGTCTCTCAATGACAACTGAACTGTTAAAACAGAAACTTAGGGCACATGAACAATAGATACCAACAAATCACCATGATTCATATCAGAGGTTAAAACAATAACAGAAAAAAATATAAAGATCAAAAAATCAAAGCAAACAAACCAAACAAAGAGCAGTGTAATGTGTTAGACATCGTGGGATTAGACCAATAATACATAATGTACGCTCATATAGAGATAAAAGAATTGTGAAAACGATCACCAAGTTGGACTCAGACTTTTATAACTTTCGATCCATGCAATGTCACCTAGATTATTGCGGAAATCGAAAATATCATCAATGACTTTCACATTTTTTTCAATCTGGGATTGTAATGGGTGATTGTAATAGGTTTTTCGGTTAATAATGTCGATTTTGTTAAGAGATGGCGTTACTGCAACACTTGCAGGCATACACTAATGACGTCTATAGCATTTTGGAGGTAAACATACGCCACCAAAGCCTAATTCGATATTAATTGTCATTGTGTAAAAAAACATAGATTTTTATAGCTTTGAATATGTAGAATTAAATACCAAGTTTAATAACATTCTTTCATTTGAAGAAAACGGCTGCTGAACGTTATCGATTGTTGGTTGAAGTTTATAGTGAACATCTTGCAAGCCAAAAAACTCGTGAACGATGGTTTGAACGTTTTAAAAGATTTGATTTTGATATAAAGGCGAGGAGCGTACAGGATAGCCGAAAAACTTTAAATATGGAAATTTGCAAGCATTATTGGATGAATACCCAACTCATAGCATTCAATTAGAAGCATTCAAGCAAGGTAGAAGCATTCAATTTTTGCCAATCCATCATTTTCGAACGTTTACACCACTTGGAAAAGATTCAGAAAGAAGGAAAATGGGTTCCATATGAATTGAAGGAAAGAGACATTGAAAGGCGAAAAACCACTTGTGAAATTCTGATTACCAGAGAGAAAAGAAAAGGTGTTTTACATCGAGTTGTGCCATGTGATGAAAAGTGAATCTATTTTGACAACTCCAAGCGCAAAAAATTATGGGTAGATCCAGGCTAGCCTTCAATATCACAATCAGTGTCAATATATATAAAAAGAAGACTTTGCTGTGTATTTGGTGTGATAGTAAGGCAGCTGTGTATTACGAACTACTGAAACCTGGTGAAACGATTACTGGCGGTCGAAACCGACAACAATTGATAATATTGAACCGTGCATTGAAGGAAGAAAGACCAGAATACACCCGAAGACACGTTAAATGGGACCACCGTATTTATCGGACTTATCCCCTTCGGACTACTTCTTATTTTGATCGATGAAGCACAGACTTTCAAAACAATACTTGTATTTTTATGAAGAAGTGGAAATTTGGCTTGATGAATGGTTGGCTTCAAAAAACTAAAAGTTCTTTTGACACGGAATAAATTCTTTGACAGAAAGATGGGAAAAAGTAATAGCTAACGATGGCTAATACTTTGGTTTTTAAGGTAATCTATTTTGTTATAAAAATAAACACTCAAATTTTGGAAAAAAATCAACAATATTAACCGAAACATCTCTTAATATGTAGTATGTTGAGAGCGATAAGACATCTTCCTAAAATATATACGAAGTGTGGCTATTAAATAACGAAAGTGACGCTGTTACTATCAGACATTGAAGCTGTTTCGAATGCAGTACTTCTCGCTTCTGTACACAAATCCGTATAACCGTAGCCTTCGTTCGCATTAGATTTGCTTTTTTGTTTCGGCGGAAAAATTTAAGTGTAACAGTAGAGCAAAGAATTGTTGGGGAATTTCACTTCAAACTTGGAAAAACCGTTAATGAAACTTATAAATTATTGAAAGAAGTGTATGGCAATGAATGTTTCTCGCGTGCACGTGTTTTTGAGTGGGTTAAGCCTTTTCAAGATGACCGAGAGGACGTTGAAGATGATCCACGCCCCGGTCATCCTTCCACGTCAAAAACTGATGACAATATCGAAAAAATCGGTAATCTGGTTCGATCTGACCGTCCGTTAAGTATTCGTGCGAATGCTGTAACTGTAGGAATTGACAAAGAATGTGCACGGAAAATTTTACAAAACAATTTCAACATGCTAAAAGTGTGCCAAAATAGTGCCCAAAATTTTCATGCTTGAATAACAAGCAGCTCTCAAAAATGTTTGTACTGACACTTTGAATGCCATTGAAAATGACCCAAACTTGTTGGAAAGGATAATAACGTGTGAGGAATCGTGTTTTTTTACTTATGATCCTGAAATGAAGCGCAAATCTATGCACAGGCAGAGCCCGCATTTACCGAGAGCCAAAAAAACTCGATTGAGCAAATCAAAATTTAAAGCAATGATGATTTTTTTTCGATATTCATGGGATTGTGTACGTTCACTGGGATTCTGAAAGTCAAACTATTAGTCAATATTACTACCTTCACGTTTTTGCTGAACGTAAGGAATAAGAAAAAACGACCCGAATTGTGAAAGGATAAGTCATGAGTTCTCTACCGAGACGATGCGTCGGCTCATTCCACATTGTCTGTCAAGAGGTTTCTTGCCAAGTACAGCATCCCAGTGTTAGACCATCCGCTTTATTCGCCGGATCTTGGGCCGTGCGACTTCTATCTGTTTCCTAAGGTGAAATCAGCATTAAAAGGAACAATATTTGAGCTCGTTAAAGCTGTGAAAGAGAAAGCGGTACGCGTTCTAAAGGAGCTGACAGAAGAAGACTTCCACTACTATTTCGAATAATGGAAGATTCGCATGGAGCGTTGTAGGGATAGAGGAGGGTTGTATATTGAAGGTGATAATAAGTAAATATTTATGAAATCAAAATAAAATGTTTTACAGCGTCAGTCCCGTTATTTAATAGTCACACCTGAATGTTCTTAGTTCGGATCATTTAATGTCTAAAGTAATTTCATTTTAAAGACTATGCTAATATAAATTGTGCTGCTCAAAATAAATAATAAATAAGAATTAACCTATAAATTAAATCGAATAAAACAATTTTTTACTTTGATATCCATCACTTTTATACTTCACTTGCATAACAGTGATAGATAACAAAATAAAAAAATGTTTTATTCGATTTAAAAAATGAACTATTACAAAGTAACGGACAAATCAATCAATAGTTCATATCAAAATCAATCAGTAATCATATATAAAGGTGTTCGTTACGAGCATTTTTAAATAAATAGAGCACATTTATAAGTTCCGAACTATCCAGTGGGGTATTATTATATGTAAGTTTAATATATCTTATTATTTTTTTATCGTTAAACACTCTGTATCGATACAATCGTTTGTTTTTTAAGTTGGCATGACTATGCGTTTAAGTAACTGTGAGTTCATTGTGAGCCAAAATCTTGTAGGCGATTTTTAAAAAAGTACAAATTTATGGAGCAAATAATTTCCATTTAGCTGCTTTCCTAACCTGATTCTAGTCTTTCGACTTTGATTGGTTTACTTTTACAAGTCATTCCAATTAGATCAAGATAGTTCTGTAGTATACCTGATATACTCCAATATTTAGGAGGATATACAGTTCGTTTAAATTACTCTATTAGTTAAAACAAAACGTGAATTATCGTGATGCAAAATTTGACTTATCTACTGATATTTGAAATTGAGCGGTTTTTTTAAATTCGTGTATAAAAAGCTGAAAGGGCGTTGATTTGAAAATGTTTTTTTGTTGATAATGGAAGCATAGTGTATAACACTTAAATACGAAAGGCAATATCTGCCAAATGACCATCTCTTGCAGTTCCACAGACGTCTACTCTTTCTTCAAAATTTTTGATGACATTTTGGTATAACCGTGCCTCTATATCCCCAGTGACTCGAATAATTGTTCTTATAGTCCTGGCTTCTTACGTTACCAGAAAGAAAATAGCCCAACGGTGTCAAATCGCACGATCTTATGGCCAATTAACATCACCACTTTTTGCAATAACTAGTTCAGGAAATTTTTCTCTCAATAAATTAATTATTTCATTAGAAGAGTGAGGTGTAGCGCCATTCTGTTGGAACCAGTTATCATCTCACCATTTCAAACACCATTAACATTCACAGCTTCACCAGCATCATTTTGAAAGAAATATGCTTCAATTACACCTCCTGATCATAATGCACGTCAAACAGTGACTCGTTTAGGATGTAAAAGTTTCTTATGAATCAATCGTGGATTTCCCTCACCCTACATGCAGCAATTTTGTTTGTTAACATAGCCACCAATTTCATAATGTGCTTCTTCATCTGCAAAGACGATCTTTTAAGAAAGATCATCTGTTCTTTGATTGACGAATGCACGACCTTTTGAATGGTCCAATAGTTTTAATTTCTGTGTTTTTGAACGTTGTTAGACTCTCAAATCTAAATCCCTTTGTAAAACAGGATTTTGTACAAGTTGTGAACGACTACTACGATTATATATATTTTTTCTTTATTTGGGTTTTTTGCCACGATCTAAAACTCAAAAAATATCTGTTCTTCTGTAAATAAAGATTCAATGGGTAAAAACAAAAAACCAAATGGAGACAAATTTCTCAGTAATTCTTTTTTTCTAATAAATTTGCCTAACAAACAACATTTTAAAAATATAAAAATGTTCTAAAAAACTTTACAAACTTTTAACGTTAACGCTTCGGGAAGTATTCTCCTCCCGTTTTCAAAACGAATCTAAAAATAAAGTATATTAATTTCTATAAATTATGAAAAGATAGAAAGTAAATATATTTTTTATATAGCGTTTTCTTTTAATTTTCTGTATTTTGTTACCGATTCTTTTAATACCATTTTGGATTTATTCTAATTGATTTTATGACCCGTGCGTGTTTATGACATGCATGTTGACAAAATCTAGATTTATTTAAATCGCGCTTTCTAACAATAATAATAACTCTCAAACAATTAACTTCACAATTGCTTATATCCGCGGAATTTCTTACACAATTAAAAGAGTAGGAAATAAATACAACATAACAATGACATTTAAAACAAAAAATACTCTTAGATCTCTATTAACAATTACTAAACTAAACAATATACCAAACAAAAAATACCAAAAATGTGGTTTGTAAAATTCCCTGCGAATGTGGCAAATTTTATATAAGTGAGACATCTAGTCCGTTAGATGTTGGAATAAAAGAGCATAAAAACCTTCTTAGAAAGGGCGATTTGAATAAATCTAGAATCTGTCAACACGCATGGGAGTCGGGTCATAAAATCAATTGGAATAATTCCAAAATGGTATTAAAAGAATCGGTAACAAAATACAGATGATTATAAGAAACCACTATAGTTAATTTAAATAAAAATAAATGTATTGCTATGCCTTCGGTAGATTTAAATTTAATATGGTTCCCGATTCTAAAGAATACAATTAAAAACATTTAAAAATTTCAATAAACAATTACAATCACATGGTAAATCTCACCAATATATATATTTTTGGTAGTATTTCACTGTCACTAAAAACTAATTGTCAATGTAAGTATCATTGACATACACAAAAAATATATTTACTTTCTATCTTTTCATAATTTATAGAAATTAATATACTTTATTTTTAGATTCGTTTTGAAAACGGGAGGAGAATACTTCCCGAAACGTTAACGTTAAAAGTTTGTATATTTTTTTGAACATTTTTATATTTTTAAAATTTTCTTCGTTAGGCAAATTTATTACAAAAAAGGATTCCTGAGAAATTTGTCTCCTTTGGTTTTTTGTTTTTACCCAGTGATTCTTTATTTACATAAGAACAGATATTTTTAATATTTTTTGAGTTTTGAATCGTGGCGAAAAACCCAAATAAACAAAAATATATGAACACGCCACGATCATTCAGACATTACTTACGATTATATATTGGTTTTCTTTTATCTTCCACCGAACCAGACTGCTTTGAATTTTTTAAACAAATCGATTGATAGTGCTTTCACATGGACGATTGTGCAAATCGTAAATGTCACGTAATTTCTTAAAAACATTTTTCACTGAACGCCCATATGTTTTCATATAATAATTCAACAATTTTAACGCGTTGTTGTATTGTATACAAATCCATTTTTAATAAATGTCATACATTACACTTCGGAAATCGGACTAAACCTATGCAAATTGACAATACCAGCTGTGTTTTATGCAAGAATTAAAAAGCCGCTCAATTTGAGAGCCCTGTTAGATAACAGCAGGCATAATTCTCGCCGAGGATTATCCTTTTCGTATTATGGGACTTGAAACTAATTTTTGTTACCTCATTCTGTAGTTTCACCAGACCAGGCCTCCTTTGACAATCAGTAGTTACGTTCATTTCAGACTTTTCCAGGCGGAAAAATATTTTCAGATTAAGAGAATGTTGGTGCTTTGTAAGAAAAAAGTAGAAAGGGAGAGCGAATATTAATTATACACTTGAAGCGTTTGAAAAAACTACCTGTTTAACAAAGAATCAACTGCGGAATCCATAAACGTTATAGGTTATTTCTCACACAAAAAATTGTTTGCAAACACGAATCATTTTGAACATCGTTTTCAGGACGGTTTCATCACACTACGTTATCCTCCTTGTTGATTCAATCTGATCTTACAAAATCTAGCGCACGATCTTCTAAGATACAAACATGGCGGTTGCCACGAGCGACGAATCCCAAAAACCGTTTTGCTAAAGAAACCGCAAATCTGACGCAGGGCCCCCTTCTTTCACCGCGTTGTCTTATCGGCGCTTTTGTTCCTAAAGAAATTTCAATTTAAACCGTAACATTCATTTACATTTTGATTCATTTTTAATGTTGTTTTCATTTGGTTTGGATTGAATTTAACTTTGACATTTTATGGATACCGTAATGATGTTTTTTGAGTTTTTTAAAATTAAACTGTGACCGTTATAACGACGGTACAATACAGAGTGTTTAAGAAAATACGTTTATATAAGATTTTCCAAATTTAGTGTCACTGCTTTAAAAAGGGGTCGCTTTAAAACTATTTCAGTGCTAAACTTTTCAATTTTCGGGATTTTTATTGAAAAATTCAAAATATATAACTACAACATCGGTCGTAAATTGCATGTTGTAACTACAATCTTGCGTTCCAGTTGAGCCGGGCTAACGATGGTTGAAAGTAAAGGTTGAAACAGGTGCCGGGAGAAACCTGTTGACGCATGGTAGAAGTTGAACGGGGAACTTGTCTTGATAGAGACAGAGACTTGATAGAGCCCATCTTGATAGAGACAGAGAAAAAGTTTAAGTATAAGAGTTGTTAATTTTATTTATTCGAATCTTCTACAAAACCGTGGCGGGGTATAGTTTGGAATAGAAACAAAATTTGTATACCTTATACAGAGTGTCCAGGATAACGGAGATAAATTAAAATCATTCAGAACATCATATCTCCATTTTTTTAAATGGAATGTCTAATTTTTTTATATTTTACAATATTCCTAAGACAAAATACTTCTATTCTTCTTAAATATATCCTATACCTATCTGCCATAATTCCCGAGATTTTCACATTTTTGTTTTTAATATTTCATTTTAATGAAACGTTTGAATTGAAATGGCTAATATTGTTCTAGTTTTTAGTTTTATTTGATAGTTTTGATGATAATGATAGTTTTTATATGATACAGAAAAAAAGAGTGTAGTTCTTTCATAATTAAATAGGAAAAAAAAATTACGATCTATTAGTCTAGACGCCCTAGACAATCATGACGTAGAAACAAATGAACCAAACAGTCAAATATTTGGACTTTGTGAATTGTCAAATTGTGTAGTACACAAATTGTGTAGTAACAAAAAAAAAAAAATAGGCGTTTATCCGATTGAAAAAACATTAGCGTTTATACGATTGAAAGAGGGATTTGAAAGAGGAATTTGGAAAGACAGAATAGAGCTATGAGTGAAGAAAACGAATATTTAGTTCTTCAAGCTGTAATTAAAAATACGCATATTTCATGCGGACAGATAGAAAACCAGGTAGGCGTTAAAAAATCCACAGCGAACAGAATACCTAGGAAATATAAATTTCATCCGTATCATGTAGGAGGTTCAAGGATTAAATCAAAATGATTTCGATCGATTGCTTGAATTTTGTAACTGAGCAACTGTCAAGTCTGTGAATCTGTAACTGTCAATATTTTATGACGGATGAGGCAATTTTCCACAAAAATGGATACGTCAACCGACATAACTTCCGCTATTACAGCAGTGAAATACAAGATTCATTATCCAAGATATATTATATTCATTATCATCAGCATAGATGTGTGGGCTGGTATTAACGGAGATCGCCTCCTAGGGCCATATTTTTTTGAATTGTAGTTAATGGTGATAGTTTTCTCCATTTTTTGCAAAATAATATTAAAGAATTATCTCTAACTGTAGCGAAACCATTAACCAGGCGGGTGAGACAATATTAGAACATAAATTATGAAAATAAACGGATTGGTGGGGGAGGTCCTATATCGTGGTCAGCCATATCCCAATTTTGTTCAAGAACAAATTTATTAAATTTGATCCACCACAATAGAGGACATGCAAATTAGAATAAGAAATGTTAAACTTGAAGAGATTTACCACTAAACACCAAATCACTTTTTGTGAACTGCTCGACGCACGTTTCGCTAACCATGTTAGCATCATCACGAGATAATTTAATCTAATTCTAAAATTAAATTATGTTCTATTTATATGAAAAACCCTACCAAACAAAGCGTGTATAAATCATGAACCGTGAAGTTTACTAAGCCTTACATTAATAACTGAAAAAGTTGACTGAACGGGATAGGCCCTTTATTTCGGTTCATGATTTTCTTACATTTTTCTATTTGAATGTTTTCATATTCATCTAAAGCATTATTATTATTATTATCACTTTTAATTAGTCTTAAATTACTAATATCTATACTGTGGTCGTGTTCAATTGCATGTTGGGCAACACAAGATTTTTCATTTCTCCCGTATCTAATGTGGGCAATATGTTCTTTATATCTTGTCAATATGGATCTTTTTGTTTGCCCAATATACCTTCGATCACAGTCTTGCCAACTAATTTCGTAAATCCTCGACTTTTCATGTTGCTCTACTTTATCCTTTAGATTACCCAAAACTTCTCTTAATTTGTTATATGGTTTATTATATGGATATTCTGATCCTTTTGAAAAGTCGAATATTCTTCAGAAAGGGTAAATTATCGTTATTTATTAAAAGTGCCAAGTATGCTCTATTGAAAATTCATAAACCAGGAAAATCAATGAGACTAATTGTATTAGCCATTGATTCTCCAACATACACCTCGACAAAGTGGTTAACAAAGGAATTTGAAAATTTGCCAAACCAACTACCTTCCTGTTCTGTGATAAACTCAACCAAATTCATATAAAAAGTCAAAAACACACATCTAAAGGAAGGTGATATTTTGGTTTTCTTTGACGTTTCATCGTTGTTTCCGAGTGTTCCGATTTCACATCCCTTGAAATACCGGAGGGAGTTACTCGAGTTAAACGGTTGTTAAACAGACTGTTTCTGATCTCCTTAACAAGATTATATATGAAGCAAAATTGTTTTCTTAATAGCAGGTTTTATGAACAAGAAGAAGAAGGAACGGTAATGGACAATCCTCTGTCACCGTTCTTAGCCAACTTATTTATGAGTAAATTTGAAACCTAGGCAAAAGATGAATTCAGTTACTTTCCGAAGATATGGTTGGGATATGTGGATGACGTTTTTGCCATTCTCGATTCGAAAAATGAAAATTTAGATGATTTTATTAAGAACTTAAATAGCAAATCCCGAAATATAATATTCACGCATGAACTCGAAAACAACGATAGTTTACCATTTCTGGATGTTTTAGTCAGTACAAACAATGAAAATAGGTTAGATTTCAGAAAAAATACCACCACTTCCAGATACATTCCTAACGATACAAATTATAGCTTCCAAAATAAGATGGCTAGTTTAAATTTTATGGTAAATAGATTAATTTATTTGTCTTTAAATAAAGATAATTAAAACAAATAATTAAAATTAATTAGGGAGGTATCTGAAGTGAATGGTTATAATAAGAACATTGTAGATAAATTAATTAGAAAACATAAGTTCAGAAAATTATTGAAAGAATCTTCGACTTTTCAAAAGGATCAGAACACAAAGAAATTCATGGTAACACCATTTGATGCCCAATTAACAAGAGGGCTAGACAAAATTTTGGAAAAAGTGGACATTAAGGTTGTGTACAAACCATATAATAAATTAAGAGAAGTTTTGGGTAATCCAAAGGATAAATTAGAGCAACATGAAAAGTCGGAGATTTACGAAATTAGTTGTCAAGTCTGTGATCGAAGGTATATTGGGCAAACAAAAAGATCCATATTGACAAGATATAAAGAACATATTGCCCACATTAGATATGGGAGAAGTGAAAAATCTTGTGTTGCTCAACATGCAATCGAAAACGACCACAGTATAGATATTAGTAATTTAAGACTTATAAAAAGTGTTAATAATAATAGGGCTTTGGATGCTTATGAATGCATTCAAATAGAAAAATGTAACAAAATCATGAACCGAGATAAACGGCCTATCCCGTTCAGTCAACATTTTTAGTTATTAATGTAAGGCTTAGTAAACTTTACGGTTCATGATTTTTACATGCTTTGTTAGGTAGGGTTAACATGGTTAGCGAAACGTGCGTCGACCAGTTTAAAAAAAGGGATATGGTGTTTAGTGGTAAATCTCTTCGAGTTTAGTGTTTCATACCAAAGGTTCCAATAAAAGAATTGAATAAGAAATTTGTTTATGAATTTTAATGAAGCAAAATTTATTACAGTCAACATAGACTTAGAGTTTGTATTGTACAAAATGGTAGACATATTCAATATTTGATTAAATGATTGTAGTGACTTCTTCTATATAAATATTTGTATTTAAACTGTCTTACTAAAAACGACTTTTTTATGACATTTTGCTTACTATAAGAATACGTTTCTTACTCTATAATAATTGCTTTCTAATCAAAAATGTAAAAATCTCGGAAATTATGAAAATAATAGAGATATGTTGTTTTAAGAATATTGTAAAATGAAAAAATATTACACATTTTATTTAAAATAATTGATATATGATGTTTTACTTTTTTTCATTTATATCAGTTATTCTTGACACCCTGTATAACGTAGACAAATTTTGTTTGCATGATTTGCAAATGATAATCCTACATCAAAAAATAAAGGATATATGACACTGCAAAATAGAGTCTGCAACTCCGATATTTTTGGTATTGGACGTTCTTTGGTTTTACCAAATATGTTTAGAATCAATAGCAGAATGCGAAAATGGATGAACATATCGGGTATTCGATAAAAAACACAAAACTATACTCCACCACAGTTTAGTGAGGCACTCTGTATAAATAAAATTAATTTAAATTTTACAACCGATTTAGTCGTACAACTCTTATAGCTAAACTTTTTCTCTATCTTCAGACATTATCAAGATATCAACCGATATCGCACTATTGGGACACCCTATATGTATATATATATATATATATATATATATATATATATATATATATATATATATATATATATATATATATATATATGGCGTTTGTTGATTTTGGACTGTGTCCAACGAAACTGCGAACCTAACCAAACCATTGCTCATATATATATATATATATATATATATATATATATATATATATATATATATATATATATATATATATATATATATATATATATATATATATATATATTACATAGTATTTATAAAATAACGTTGAAAATGTCGAAAAAAAAAATTACACAAAATTTGGATAACCTCATAGAATACTTTATCAATGTATAACAAAACGTGTAGAAATGTAAAGCAATATGAAATAAATGTGACTTACTTCGTGCAGATGCTTGGTGTTGGGCCTGTATCGGTGGCCGTTTGTCTGCCCCAGGGCAAACTCCTGGCTAGGTCAGCTAGGGTCTCCCTGCGATGCAGTTGCTTCTGTTGTTTCTTTGTACCACCCCATTCTCTCAAGATGTCAGTAAGCTGGGCTAGAGAGGAACGTCTTCTCCGTCCAGACGGAGGTGGGGATGTTTCTTGAGTTTCGGTTGGGGGAGATATTGAACATATTTGGGTAGCAGAGTCTCGTCGACCACCAAGTCGTTGTCGAATGGTAGATTCCTCCAACTAAATAAAAAATGGTATAAATAACTGTATATCTTTATAGCAATTATATTTAAGGACATATTTTTATGATATAATATTATGATGAAAAAGTAAGGTGAGTTTAGTATATTAGACTATTAATCCAGGAGTCCATCTGATCGTTTCTGTCTCCTTTGTTGGCACCGTGCAGACGTTTCGCCAAGGTCATACTTGGTATTCTCAATGCGTGTCTAAAACCTGATAAGGTTTGGAAACCGTCCCATAATATTTATACTCTTCTGGGTCACAAATTGTAGTGTAAAGTTATGTGTGTCGTAAAGAGTTACCAAAGACCCTACAACGTATCTGAAAAAAAATTACCAAAGCCAAAATCAAAGAATCTCCACTCAACGATAGTGTCAAGAAACAACTCAGCCCGAGAGAAAATCCAAGCAGATGCCCAAAAAACTATATGGCCTGCCAAATATCCATAAAGCTGGAGTCTCCCTACGTCCAATTGTCAGCTCTGTCAACTCACCATTGCAAAACCTAGAGAAATTTTTGCCCAAAATATTACAACCCACAACAGAAATGGCCGACTCGCACATCAAAAACTTTCAGCACTTCACATATACTCTAATTAAAACTTACGCTTACGTTCACAATAAACCAAAAGGTCACTATGGCCAGTCTCGACATCAAATCTCTATATTCGAGCATACCAATTACCATACCGAGCATACCAATTGCAGCTTTGTGGAACTTTGGTATACCATATAGTTTTGGGAATCTGCTTGACTTTTCTCTCGGAATAAGTTGTTTCTTAGTAATGCCGTCGATTGGAGATTCTTTGATTTTGGCTTTGGTAACTTTTTTATAACTGGGGTCGCGTGGGTTCTTTGATTTTTGTTATGTGTTTTTCAGTAACTATGACTACTGTGGCGTTTCCCTTGTCGGCAGGTAGTATGGTTATTTCCTTTGCTTTGTTTAGTTTCTTGATGGCTTGATGTTCTTCACGGGGTGAATTTGCCCCGTGTGCTTTGGTATGTCTCGGAATACTGGAGACGTCCTGTCTGATTGGTTCGGTCGTATTTTTGTCTAGAGATTATTTCTTCTGTTGGAATTGATTTTGGTGCGATAGAGATAAAAAAAATCGGACGCCTAAACAGAAGAGATGATGCTCTCAACCTGCCAGACACGTGAAAGCCTGTAACTAACCGACAGACCGAAGCTTATCGGTCCCAATCGGGAGAGCAACTGACCACCACAAAAGAGTATAAATATTCTGGGACGGTTTCCAAAGCTCTCAGTCTTCAGACATGCATTGAGAATGGCAAGGGTAACCTTAACGAAACGTCTGCACGTTCCCAACAAACAGAACACAAACGATCGGATATACTACTGGATTAATAGTTATGTATTCTTTCATCCGCGAACTACTACGACCTTTTATATATATATATATATATATATATATATATATATATATATATATATATATATATATATATATATATATAATGTCTAGAAAATTAATTTTTAAATAAATATAGTTGGTAAGTTTTTGAATGTGAATTTATAGTGTTTGTAAAAGCTATATGTATTGTTGTGAGTATGGTTTATAAATATGCTTAAACGTAAACAAAATAATAAAAAAATATTATTTATTAATTTTTGACCGAAAGCGTATAGCGTCTTTAGTAATTAATAAAACATTACAATAAACAAAAGGTTTGTTTTACAACGTGGTGTGTAGGAAACGTCCATAGGGATTATCAGGCTTAAGTATAGTTTGTCCTTTGGGGTTTATTATAAGGTTATTAACAAGACTGTTTGGATGCATGCTCGGTCTTTCACTGTATTTAAATGACAGATGTTTAATTTCTTCTTTCATTGTCTTTAAGTCTCGGTGGATGATGTGATTAGGAATAAACAATGGAGCGTTGGTAATCATCCTTAGTGTTTTCGATTAGAATCTGTCGAAGATTTTAATATTTGAGTTTGACGTAGTCTTCCATAATTATATACTATATGTCTATAGGAGTTTGATGAGGTTTTGTAAACCAGCGTTTTGTTGTTTAGAGATAACTGGGAATTTCTGCCGATTATCCAGTATAATTGTTTTAGTTTGAGACCTAGCTGCTTGTTTTTTTTTCAAAAATCGTTTGCAGGTGAGACGTATATCCAGATGTATTAGAGAGAGAATTTGGGGGAAAGCCGCACAGACTACTGAAGTCATTTCGCGGCATAAATCAAAATTCATTTTAAAAGTCTGTACTACTCACATATACGTACTCATACATACATATATACATATTCAAATATACACACACGTATAGGTAAAGAACTACATTCATAGGAAAAGATAAGTGAGAGGATAATCGGGCGGATTATTAAAACGTACACATTGGTATATTGAAAATGATGTATAAATATAAACATGAAGTACATGAATAGATATGAAATTAGATAACAGAATCAACGAATAAAGATTGACTTTATGAGACAGATTACAAGACGTATAACAAGTAAATGTGACTGACAATTAGACTAGAAAGAACTGACTAGGATTTGACTAGATTCTATGATACAGGTTTGCTAATCTGAGGAAATTTAAAACATTTTCGATATTTGCTTCTGTTAATACCTGAGCTAGATCGCCTCTCAAACCGCAGGAGATCCTGAGGCGATCCAGCTCGCCACACTCCACTAGGACATGACACATCGTAAGAGGAGCACCGCATGGGTTACACAAAGGGGGGGGGGGGGGGGCACTGTTGTCCATTAGATAGCCGTGGGTGAGTCTGCAGTGTCCGACTCTTAGTCTATTCCATGCTATAAGCTCAGATCTTTTGGAGAAAATGGGGAAGGAGTGTGTAAAAAATACACTCTTAGAAGACCAGAGTTAGTTTCCACTTATTCCGTGAGTTTCCCTTTCAGTCTGTATAATATTCTGTATTTTATATATGACGTCTGTGAAGAAATCTGTAGGTTTGAATATATTGAACAAGGGGAAATTGTCGGTGGCTCCATCCATTGCGTGTTGGTCAGCCTCTTCATTTCCACGGATACCCACGGGACTTGAGACCCACATAAAATTTATAATGACAGAACGCGACAACAATTCACGCATTAAGGTCAGACAGTGAGTAACCAGTGAGAGATTGTAAAGAGAATTTTCCAGGCATCTGAGCGCAGTCAAAGAATCAGAACATATCAGTCATCTTGACAAGGAGGATGATGAGATGTATTTCAATGCCTCTCTAATAGCCTGTAGCTCTGAAGATAATACGGAACAACAAGGGTGTAGTTAAAAGCTAGACTTTTCGTTTACATACCCGAACACGCATCCGATGCACGAACGCGCATCCGACATCATCAGAGGATCTGGAACCGTCAGTGTATATGATCTGTGATTTATTATACGTTTCTACATTGTACAGAAAATGGGATCTTATGAAGGAGTGACTGTGATCATTTTTACTGTAAGCTAGTAGGGAGCGATTAACTTTGAAGGGGACGGGAATCCAGGGAGGGTCAGTAGAAGTGGTCATGGATGCACAGTCAGGTATATCAATTGCATATTCATGTGATATTCGATATAATCTGTATCCCGCTCCTAGATTTCGATTGTAATGCACAGAATTATGATCTGGAGGTGGTACGAAAAAGTCATTTATGGAATGAAGCGTCTGAACTTTAGAGAAGTAGCGTATTTGAATAATTGAATATATCGCCGATATTTTAGAGGCTCAATTTCTGCCAGGCATTGCAGGCTGAGCATCGGGCTGGTTTTAAATGACCCGAAAGATAATCTGATGGCATTACTGTGGATAGGTTCTAGTTTTGTAAATAAGTTTTAGGAGCAGACGAATATGCCACGCAATCGTAATCAAGCTTGTATCTGATGAGGGACTTGTATATGTGTAATATGGTGGAGGAGGACGATCCCCACTTCGGATGAGCGGCCCATTTCAGGGCACCCATAGTCCTCAAAGAGGGTGCCTTCAGTTGGCCGATGTGCTCCCGCCATGATAACCTAGAGTCAAATAATAGTCCCAGGAAACTCATGACATGTTCTGAATGAATGGAAGTGTTCGATAATAAAAGGTTGTGTAATCGGGGACAATTCATTTTCCAGCAAAAATGCGTTGAAGTTGATTTGGAAGGTGAGAATTGAACTCCAGGTGTATTAACAAGGGACGCAAGGACCAAGAACGCTTTCTTGTGGAACACTTTAAACTGTTTGATACTTGAACTAGTATCTGACTGCTAGTTCTTTCATCTGCGTATTTGGTGTAGAAAGGACGGTTTAAGAGGTAATATTTCAAGAGGATAAAATTATTTTTTATATTTTGCAAAGAATTTACATAAAAATTTGTCTAAAAATATTTTTTTTTTGCTGATGCGATAAAAATATCAAGAGATAACGCACCATCACACCCTGCAATAACTATTTGTCAATATTTTACCAAAATCAAACAAATACCTTTCCACGGGAACCATATTCACAAGTGTTCACAACTTTTTCCTTTGCTCAATTAATGAAACCGCTTCGTGGACGACGTTTTCAGTCCCTAAAAGTTATTCAAGAGCGTTGGGTCGAGCATTAAAACTCTTTGGAAGACTGGAATAAAAAATGTTTAACTAAGTGTATTACACTCCGAGGGGTTTAGTTTGCAGCAGACAAAATATGGTCCTTCTACTCCTACTGGAGCATAAGGCTTCAATAAAAGCGCGCCGTCTGGTACTATTCTACGCCAGAACCTTGACTTCCTGCCAGGGCATGTTCACTCTTTTCAATTCATCATGGATAGTTTTTCTCCAAGTCTGTGCAGGCTTTCCAATATCTCGTTTACCCTGCGGATTCCAGTCCAATCCAATATTGGCTAGACAGTTTTTTTTTGAATATGTGCCCAATCCAACTCCATTTACGAAGTGCTATCTCATGTTCAATTTGCTTTTGGTTTGTGAAATGGAGCGAGTATTCGTTAGGAATCTTGTTCGGCCAAAATATATCCGTAGAGTAAGACCGCCCTAACATTGGTGTTAAATATACGGAGTTTTGTTTGCGTTGAGTATTTTGTTAATCTCCATGCAGGTGTCAGAGCTCTAAAAACTCGTTGAACTTTTCGTATTCTGCTTCTGATATCATGATTTGGACTTCCATTTTTTGTCAGACTGCTGCCCAAGTATTCTAGCCCATGGGTGATCCGTAGAGTACGAAAGAGCAAAATTTTTTGGTGTTGATTTTCAGTGACTTGGTCTTTGTTACAATCATTTTCAGGCCTACTTTCTGGACCTCCGTTGCAAATCTGTTTAGCATATGGACCATAATGTTGTATTGATGCGACATAAGGCATATGTTCGCGCATTCAAGGTCCGTCAAGCTAAAATTGGGTCCACAATTATTTTTGTGGACATGATCTAGCAGAACATTGAAGAGAAAAAGAGACAAGACCGCCTCACTCAAGTAAAAGTTTCAAATTCCTCTCTTCTATATCCACTATGGGTTATACCGCACTAAATATTTTTTACATTTTACCCTCTTCAGATCATCATACCATTTTATTCCTGATCTACCTTTATTCCTTTTCTCCATCCAAGGCCTCCATTGAAGAATCTTAACATTCCATCTACTATCTGTCACTCTTGACGTAGGGCCTACAAAATGTTATTTCAATTGCGTCACTCTTTTCACATTAGCTACTTTAGTTTTCTGAAGAATCCACTCATTTATTTACTTATTTCTCCGTGCAATCTCTATTATTGAGCTCTCCATAGCTATTTCGGTAACATCTAACTTCTTAACTATTCGCTTTGTTAAAGATTATTACTGGCCACCAAGTAATGGGGAGTATGCACTGATCATACACTTTAGATCTTGAAAACTGCGACATTTTTGGATTCTTAAGAACATATGTTGATCTATTCGAGTTTTTTTGTTTTATTATTGGATAGTATTTTCACTTGAACTTATTTCTGCTAATGTATTGGAGGTACAATCATAAATTCGTAAATATATTTATTTTACGGAATATAGAAAAAGAAAATGAATAAAGATAATGCTGGAAAATAAAGTATAATTAAGGAAAAAAGCAAATGTCAGCTATAATTTAGAATTAAAATAATAATACCAAATAATATGAAAATATTTTAACCAACTTTTGGGAGTGAATATACTTTAATGTTTACTTTTCGGAAAAAACATTTTTGATTTAAATCTTTAGAACAATGAACATTTCATTTTTAATAATGCTTAAATAACCATTAAAACTTCTAAATATATTTTTTTTGATAATAATTTATGAGAAATATTTTAAACTTTTAGGATGTATCGGAGGTATGTCAAAATGCTATTAAACCTTTAAAAATATACATAACATATTATCTATTCAATTCTTAAGCCACTATGAAAATTTCAAATCGATTGGCTAAGCCATTCAAAAGTTATTACAATTTAAAATTATCGTAATTTTATACATGATCTTATGGAGATTGGCTAACCTAATAAGTTTAACCCGTTACAAATTTGCGCAGATATTAATATTCATTTTCAGTACTTCTGCCTCCGAATGTACCTCCGATACATTCTTTAAAAAGTGATTTGGTGTTTAGTGCCAGTGGCGGCTCGTGGGTTTATAAAGTGGCCGGGCCTAGAAGAAATTAGTGCTGCTGAAGATTTTTTTTGCTCTTCCCTTCCTCATTTTTACTCGTGCTATTGAAACCCTATATAGGAGTTGAACGCGTAGTGTTTTGCTCTGAAAAATTTTTTACTGCGATAAATTCTGGAGGGGCAGCGCCCCAACGCCCTCCCTCACGAGCCGCCACTAGTTTAGTGGTAAATCTCTTCGAGTTTTAAGTTTTATTATTGAATAGTCATTGCCAAATTTTGTTTGTTTATTTTCACTTGGACGTCTTTCTACTTCAAATCTAATCTTTTTATATACCGACAGATATTGTAAATATATATTCCATCATCATCCATCATACTCATGATATTCGTTGACTTCCCATACGACACATCTTCACATAAAACCTAATCAGCAAGCTTTCATGTATGATATCCATCAATGTTTCACCGTACAGATAATTAGTTAAAACTGTCGTCTGTTCAAGTTTGTCGCTAGTTCTAAAAAAGCGAGAAAACTTGGTGTGACTTTACGAAAAATATACAAAGAAAACATCCCGCGAGGCATCCGGGGGACATAATTGAATTTAAGATGCGATATTTTTACCGTCTCGACTATCTAATTTTAAAGTTTTTAAAGTTTCACGCCGAAAACTTTATCGGCCACGCGAAATGTTATTTGATATACTTCTAGTTTAGATTTTATATTATTAGACTTTACCTAATCTTAGATATCTTTATCTCAGGGACTATGTATGTTTTACTTTAAATTAAATATTACACGAATTAAGTTATTAATTAAGTTATTTATTAATTAAGTTATTACACGAATCGTATCTTACACAAACGAGAACGCTACAGCGTGTTGTGTGCCGCGTTTACTTACTGCAGTTCATAAACCGATTTGATTGACCACTTCACAGTGTTGTCAAGATCTGTATAAACACAATCCGAAGAAATAATTCGTAACTGTTGAAGCTTAGATTCCTCACTGTATAAGGGAAATGAAAGCACAGTTAGGAGAGTGGATCCATTTCGCAAGGTATTACCTTTATCGACAATTTGCAAAAGGGAAACACCATTAAGGGATGGCTGGATGAAGAGAAATCCACATTAACCCTAGAATGCTTAGTGGGGTTACGAGTTATCACCCAAGAAATTTAAATACGTATAACTTTTTTATGAATGAATTGGTAACAACGCCAATTTTGCTATGTTTATTTAAGATTAGAGCGTATGTGTGTGTATGTGTGCACACGTGTTTGCACGTGTGCACACGAATAACCCCAGGTAAGCATTGACTGTTATTTAGTTTTATTTACAAAATCAGAAATAACGTAATGTTTTAGATGACTGTCCGACCAGATAATCCAAATTTTGAGGAAACTCTAATACAATGAAGATAATGTTTCAATCCAGTACGACAGAGAGAGCACCTCAAACTACACCTCTGCACTCTTTTAAACGATAAATAAAAATATATAACTGGGGTTATAGGTAACCCTGACTAAGCAACTTTAGGCATGCGATTCACCTAAGCATTCTAGGGCTACATGAAGGGATCATTGCCGGAACAGATGACTTTTTTGCCAAATTCGAATTTTACTCGTACTTTTTTAATGAAATATCCTATCTTGTCTATTTTTTCCCTATGTATCCACTTCTGGCTGTCTCTTGCAAGTTCCTTTCAGTTTTATAGCTGCTTTTCTCTAATATTTTCCATTACTGACTCGCGCCATCTTCTATTTAGTCTCCCCTTTCCCCTTCCTCTTTCAGGTTTAATGTTTTAATCCAGTACGGCAGAGAGAGCACCTCAAAGTACACTCTGAACCTCAGCAGAAAACAGTGTAGAAGAGGATGAGAGAGGACAACAGCTTTCAGGAAAATTAATAAAAAGGAAAAATGGGCATACTTGGATACATGGGCGTACTTGGACACCTAAACGAAACATTGTTTTACGTGTTCCAAGACTAAAAGATGCGGCTAAAAATATTACACCCGAGTTAGAGGCATGGAAGTTATTGTTTAGCACGGATATTATAGATATTATCGTCTTGTACCCTAATATGGAAATATAACGATAGAAGCTCTGAATGTCTTTTCACTGAACTAATACACACGTTGTTACTTCACTAGTATATTAGTCTGTGTTTTATTATTCTCACTATTATAGATTATACTATCACTTCTCTTACATATTCTTCGTCACTCAATACGTTCGTTAAACGCACCCCCAACTGTAGGGTGTATATCCATTCAGATCTTCGTATATAGTCACGGTATTTCGTCTAACTCGACGCTATGCTCTCGTCAGAAAACGTTCAACCATTATCATCGTTATGTCAATGATCGTTATGAGAATGACTGGGTATTAGGAATGTTAATACATTCTAAAAGTATGATAATACTACTAATATTAACAGGAATCCTGCACACACACACACACACACACACACACACACCCACACACACACACACACACACACACACACACACACACACACACACACACACACGCACACACGCACACACACACACAGACACACGCACACACACACAGACACACGCACACACACAGACACACAGACACACAGACACACACACACACACACAGACACACACACACACACACACACACACACACACACGCACGCACACACACACACACCCACACACACGCACACACACACACAGACACCCACACACACACACACACACACACACACACACATATAAATATATATATATATATATATATATATATATATATATATATATATATATATATATATATATATATATATATATATATATATATATTAGTGTGGTTCAAAAAAAATTTTTTTTTAACCCTTACCGTCCCAAATGTTTGTGTTTGATGAGGAAAAAATTCTCATCAAAGAGAGGTGTTGTAGCTCAACTCTAAAAGGTCGCTATTTTCATTTCAGTTTTCTATTCATTTAACATGGGAATTTTTGTTAATACATTTAAATTGAAATTACACTTAATCATTTAAATTTTTAGCAAATAACGGTTATATATTCAGAAAGCTGACTCTTTGAGCTTTTCAAAGCAAAATTCTATAATAACGTATGATTAGCATACTTAGAAGATCAGTTGCAGCCATCTGAAAATTACTAAATTTCTGACTACGGAACAATTTAGTAATTTTCAGATGGCTGTCACTGGTCTGCGAATTATGATAATCATGCGTTATTATAGAGTTTAAAGCTTAAAGCTTAAAGAAAAGCTTAAAGAAACAGCTTTCTGAATATATAATAGTTATTTGCTTAAAATTTAAATGATTAAGTGTAATTTTACTTTTAATGAAAAAACAAAAATTCTCATCTAAAATGAAAATAGCGACCTCTTCTCAGCAAACACAAACATTTGAGAGGGTAAAAGTTACAAATATAATAATTAAAATATATAATTGAAACATGTATATATATATATATATATATATATATATATATATATATATATATATATATATATATATATATATATATATATATATATATATATATATATATATATATATATATATATATATATATATATATATATATATATATATATATATATATATATATATATATATATATATATATATATATATGTGTGTGTCATGAAACTTGGTATATGGGTTCTAATAATTTTTTTCGATATATCTAACGGGAAGCAAAATATCGAGAATTGACCCTGTGAATTCGTAGTAGGCTTAGTTTAAAGTTCAGATTTTAGTTGTGTATCTTAAAAAACGTCACCCATCAATCTGTCTGACTGTGCAAACATTCAAATTTGTATTCGAAAATGTGTATAGCGAAAATGTGTTACTTATATTATGTTACTTCTAATATTTTCACGGATGGTAGATAATGTTTCTAAATTTTTTTTTTTTTATTAGTCTTTTTGGTATTTGAATTTAGTAGTACTGACAACTATCGAATCCTAGACCAAAAAACACTTGATGGTTTTAATATGATAATAACATTCAGGCTTTTTTTCGGCTTTTACAAAATATGTGAAGTGGCTGTCAACCAGGTGATGTTACAGGGATAAGAAGAGATGAACATTCGAAGAGGCCAAGTCTGAAATGGACCGGATAAGCTAAAATCTCTCAACTAATTCGACGATCCTTGGCCCAATCCTTTTTATGTATGTGACGCTGTATTGCCCAGAATGACACAACAGCATCAAAGCATCTAGTCCTGTTTTCAGCTGTGAGTTCATAGGCTTAATAAGATTTTTCTGTAAAAACTTAAATGTTTTGAAATGACTTACGGTGATACTCCGACTTCCTGTCCAAACATTAGGTACGATGAAACCTGATGATCCTGCAAAGCTTCATATTCCTCATCCTCCACTTTTTCTTACAAGTACTGTACAAAACAGTATTTTTTTAAAGCCATACAGAGCTTCTGCATATTTTTTTTCAGTTAAAAGACGAAAAGAAGGCAGTGCTTTAAAATAATGCGTGGGAAAATAATTTTAATAATTTGCAGTTGATAAAGGGTAACATTCTTGAATAAAGCATATGATTTGCTTTGATTTCAAAAGACTTTTGAAACTATGATATTTAAAAACGAAAGACAATATCTGCCAAAGGACCACCTCTTGCAGTTTCAAAGACGTCCACTCTTTTATCAAACTTTTTCATCGCATTTTGGCATAACCGTGACTCTATCTTACTAATGACTCGAAAAATTTCATCCTATAGTTTAGAAATCGATTGTGGATTGTTCTTACCGACCTCAATAAATCAATTATTGAGCTGTACCGCCATTCTGTTGGAAACATACAGCCTCCAGATTAATATTATTCAATTCAGACTACAAATATCCAGTTCTTCTTTTTCTTCACACGGTATGGCGCTGTTACGAGGTAATGTGCCAGATCGAAACTTTAGAAGTTCTAGATAGGCGAGAAAGAACTCCTAGAACTTCATAGCATATTTAATAAACTTTTACAAACTTACAAAATAGATAAGTCCAACTATAGCAGTTTATTTTATAACTTTGATACTATTGGATGTATCCGGCTTCATCCGGCCTGGCTACCAGCGTGACAATGGATCGAATATTATACGATAAAATTTAGAGTTACGAACACAGTCAGTAACATAGTTCAGTGTAATAAAGAAATACCTTTAACATGAACTAATTCATACATAAGCCCATTCAAAGTCACAAGCACAGTCATGCGTTTCTTCGGAATTAACAATGTCACGAATATGTTTCTTTAAAATAAACTAAGAATCTAAAGATGGGACACCGAAATACTATTTCACTGACTCGCGTCACTATTCTCTCGATGAAATCAGTCCAAACAAAGTAACAATATTAAGTTATTTCAAGATGTACGTGGATTTAAAGCAGTGAATGAATCTCTCCTCGTTTTACACGATACGAACAACATGAGAAACGAGGCGAAAGTGTCAAAAATGTAAAAAATCCATTTATCTTCTCAAGATAGTGAACACCATTCATAGTTACAGCTTCACCAGCACCATTATGAAAGAAATATGGCTCAATTACAACTCCTGACCATCATCCACGCCAAACAGTGACTCGTTAAGGATGTAAAAGGTTTCTTATGAATCAATCGTGGATTTTCCTCACTCCAAATTTGGAAATTTCGTTTATTAACATAGCCACCAATTTCAAAATGAGCTTAATCTGAAAAGATGATTTTTTGAAAAAAACCATCTGGTTGTTCTTTGATATATCAGGCAAATACACGATGTTTTGAACGATCCATTGGCTTTAGTTCCCCTGTTGTTTAAGCCTTATAAGCCTTCACAGCTAAATCCTTTCGTAAAATATGCCATGTTATGGATTCACTGAGTCCAAATTCTTGTGAACGTCGACTAATGGAAATTTCTTGGTCTTTAGCAACACTTTCACGAATCAAATCAATATGGTCTTGGGAACGACCACCACGACTATATATTGTTATTGTTTTATTTTCCCCCGAACCAGTTTCTTGAAATTTTCGAATAATTCGATTGATAGTGCTTTCAGATCAACGACTGTGCAAACCGTAAATATCACATAATTTTCTAAAAACATTTTTTACTGCACGTCCGTTTTCATAAAATAATTCAACAATTTTAACGCATTATTGTATTATGTACAGCTCTGTTTTTATAAATGTCATATATTACACTTCTGAAATGAGACTAGACCTAGGAATATTCACAACGCCATCTGTGTTTTATTCAAGAATTATAAAAACCGCTCAATTTGAAAGACCCGTTAGAACAGAGCTAAGAATTAAGTTGAGTATCTAGTAGAACTAATATATTTATTAGTATTGTATGAATCTGTTTTTAAACAGGAAACAACATAACGGAAGCGGGTATATTATTGTGTATAATGCTCCATTTTGGCTTGTTTAATATTGCAAAATAGGTCGAATGTATAAGTAAAGAGGTTATTCGTTGCTTCATCGGTCAATGAGCATATCGATTTTTACCCACAGGATGTTCGTCCGTTTGGTTTCACTCGGCAGGTCACACAAGATTTTAATATGTTGTATAATATTTAAATTGAGATCACAGCGCAACGAAATAACATTGACATTATTATGGTTTGGTTCCAAATACGAGAGAACACTGATAAATAGTTGATCTAGCTCAGAAAAGAACTGCGTTTGAGAACGTAGCGAAAATAACAGTATTTTATTAAACATAATCTCTATTCAACCATGCAAAAAAATACTGTTTTTAATTATCTTGCTATTTATCACACATTCGCGTACTCTGGTTAATTGTTTGATTTTTGGGACGATATAATTATGAAATGAGGTTAAATCGGTAGAATCCGCTGGACCGTTCAAGTTTTGGTAAGATAACACTGACGAACAGCAATTTTGTTGACTTGGATCTGTGACTTGTGTTTGACTAATTTTTCATCTCTAAATTCAAAAATATTTACAGTTTTTCTCTATCACGTCAAGTTCTTAAGCTACAGCATACCCTTCATTTTACCTTAAAAGTGTACATACGAAAGGAGATAAGGTGAGATCTGACCAAATAGATTAGAATATTTTATTCATACAGAGGTTAACGTATTATTAAAAGTTAAATTGTGTTCATACAAAAAATAAATAAAAGATATTATGGTAATAATTTCTTCTTATAGCTTTTCCTGGAGTGTTCAGTTTGTGGACATTCTCGCTTGATGCTCCAATAGTAGTCAGCCATCATACTGACATCCCATCTACCTTGATACCGCGCTTCCATAACTTTTAGATCTTGGTGGAATCGCTCGCCCTTTTCATCACTAACAGCATCAAGATTTTCTGAGAAGTTAGCAAGATCACTATGTAAGAAATGCAGTTTGATGCTCATGTTGCAACCAAGCTTTTTAAAGCTCTCCATGAGTTGTTGAACAATTTCGATGTAATTCAGGGCTCGTGTATTTCCAAGAAAGTCTTTAACAATATTTTTAAAAGCCAACCAAGCATTCCTTTCAAGTTCGGTCATTGTTTCAGTGAAATTTTCATCTATAACGAGTTGCCGAAGCTGTGGACCATCAAACACACCAGCCTTTATCTTTTCATATGACAGGCTAGGGAATGAAGAAATGATATACTTAAAGCAGTCTCCTTCAATTGACAAAGACTTAACAAATTGCTTCATGAGACCTAGTTTTATATGCAAAGGCGGAAATACGATGTTTTTTCTGTCGACAAGTGACCGATTTAAAATTTTTGGATCACCAGGTCTTAGGTCAGATCTTGGCGGCCAGTTCGATTGCACCCAATGCTTCTCACGAGCTCTGCTGTCCCACATGCACAAAAAAATGAGATACTTGGTATACCCGCGTTGCTGGCTTTGCTGCTTTAAGGTCAACACAGATGATCCATTGGTGCATGTTATATTGCAACAAGTCAATAACTTTCTTTATGTCGCCATATTCTTCACGCAAAGAAACTGAATGATCTATTGGGACTGAACCGTAAACATTTTCATTTTGGAGGAGAACACACTTCAAGCTACGCTTTGAGCTATCTATAAACAATCGCCATTCAGTTGCGTTAGACTTAGAAATGGCCAATTCTTAAAATGGTCATTATTTCTGAAGTACTGCCTAAATTCACTTTCTCTGGATCGATAGTAAGTGACTTTAGCTCCTTTGTCAAGCAAATTTTTTTCGTGCAGTCTTGATGCTAATAATTCCGATGCTTTTTTGGATAGTCCCAAATCTCGTACTAAATCGTTTAATTCATGTTGATGAAATCCTTTACGAACAGAATCATTGGAAGCTTTGAATTCTTCGTCGGCGGAGTCACTTCGATCTTCACTTGATTAACATTTTTGTATTTCTAAAGAAGGTGAATCTTGAAAAACTGGCACTGGAATTTCAGTTGAATGAGGCACAGGGCGTATAGCTGACGGTAAACTAGGGTACTCAATTTTATGTTTGTTTTTCTTGTTGAATCCTGATGTTTTCACTATGCAAAAGTAGCAATCACTTAAGTGATTTTTTGGCTCTCGCCAAACCATTGGTATACCAAACGAAAGTTTATTACGTGTTCTCTTCGTCTACATTCGTAAACTCTCTACACACTGCTTGCACACTTTATGAGGGGCCCATGGTTTATCTTGGTCCCCTATTTTCACTTTAAATTAAGCAAAATAGGCTTGCCTGACAAACGTACTAATATTAGTCCATTGAATGGGGATGGTAAAACTGCCACATATATAACAAAATGAATCAAGGCTGTTTAAGCACTTACGACGAGAACTACCAGAGGCAGACATAACGAAAATCTGTAGTTGTGTATGCATACTTTGACTTCACTATATCAGAGCGACACAGACCCGCGTACTTTAGCATCTCATGTGTAACTGACCGAACTAGTTTTGGATGACGCAACGTCACTCACGCCCCCACTCCTAGGTCGAAGAAGGTTCGCCGGTAGGAGAGCAGTAGTGATTTCTGTGATTCGCCAAGCTTAGTTGGATGCGCAACAACTGTAGAGAAAAAGCTTGACGTGATAGAAAAAAACTAAATAAAGTTTTGGAATTAGCATGTCAATTTACGTATAAAACCGCTTAATTATCGAACTCAATAGAAATTATTTTTTAAAATTGTTCCCCAGTGTAATATTCGATTTGTGAGTAAGCGTAGTATCTTGAAAAACTCTATTGTAAAAAATGTGGAGCGTCGTTTCAAACAAATATTCGTATTTGAATACAGATGAGCTCGTAATACGAAAGAAGCAGATGTAAGTACTAAGTACTAGTGTAAGTACTAGTTTTGAGGGTATAGTTAAAATTGTTTGAGGATTACAGTTATAGAGTAACAGCCTTTGATCGCTTTAAAAATCCAAATACTTGACGAATTGCAGCAGACTTTTTGTTGCACTATATTGACATGAAAATATATGGCGATCGGGTGTTGTTTTTGTTGCAACTATAAGTATGATTGTTGATGATTTTTTCCATTCTATCCTGAATACACTTCTTCCGATTTACATTATCTTTACAGATGGCTCTAAATATATAGCTATACAGGGTGTTAGGTAAACATGCGGCAAAAATGCAAAGGGTTATTCCCTGTCCTATTCTAAGAATATTTTGTCCTATGATGATTTTTGAAAAACCCCTTTGTTTCGAAGATACAGGGCGAACAAAATTTGTGACAACCATATTCGATATTTGTTGAAATCATTAATGTAAATAAAAGTAGGGTGTACGTTAATGAGTTTATCAAGTACAAAACATCACTTGGAACGGCTGTTTCATCTAGTAAGTGGATTTCATCGGTCGTATTTGTTTACATAGATTGAGTGACTTTACTTCGCATCCCTCTACTCCTGACACAAATTCTTTTCACCGAGGAAGCCATTTTCGCAAGAAACGCAATAAGGAATTTTCATAATAACCATGTGTGGGCAGATGAAAATCCGCATGAGGAATGCGAAGATCGTTTTCAACATCAATTCTCGTTGAATATTTGGGTTGGAAATGTAGGTGACTATCTAATTAGACCGGTATTTCTATAATAAATACTTACTAGCGAGGTGTGTCGCAACTTTTTAGAAGCAACGCTGCCTGAGTTTCTGGAAGATGTACCATTGGCAACAAGGCATGAAATGTGGTTTATGCACGATGGTGCACCACCGTATTTCAGTTTGGTTGCTCGTGATTTTTTAACAGCAACATACGGATATCGCTGGATTGGTCGAAGTGGGCTATACGCATGCCTGCTCGATCCCCGGACTTAAACCCCCTGGATTATTTCTTCTGGGGATATCTGAAGTCGTTAGTTTACGCTACTCCATTGAAGAATTTGGATGATTTGCGAAATCGGATAATTGCTGGTGTGTTTGAAAAAGTTCGGCAGTCAATGACGAGAAGATTGAATGCTTGTATCAAGGCTGGAAGAAGTCATTTCGAGAATTTATTGTAGATTGAGCAACTTTACATGTACTTTTTGATAATAAAATGTTGTTAATGTCGTAAATTTTGTTCACCCAGTATCTTCGAAACAAAGGGGTTTTTTAAAAATCATCATATAACAAAATATTCTTAAAGTAAGTCAAGGAATAACCCTTTTAATTTTTACCGCATGTTTACCTAACACCCTGTATATGTGGGTCTCTAGCCATTGTGGCATTATGGGAAATGAGAGAGCGGATACTGAAGCTAAAATAGCCTCCACTACAGGATGCCCCTAGAAAAAAGATACAAAATAGTTGGAACTCTTTTAATAAATTAAAAGAAATGAAAACAAACAGAAATTAAACACAAACTTTTACACTGACAATTTTCCGTCATTTCCTTCCAGAAGAATATCCACAATTTGGTTCAGAATAAGAACAGGACACAGGACTATTAATCATCAATATCTTTTGAGGTCTGAGCCTCCTTCCATCAGCTCTCAGTGCGGTGATCCCCTATCTGTCCGACATGTCCTTACAAAATGTCGCACCTCCATTAACATCAGGATACGACTCAACCTCCCAAACGATTTGCAATCACTTTTTCGGTTAGACAATCTCCACTTGCTTCCCTCATACTTGAGAGAAATATCCATCATGGATTTGATATAGTCCATCTCTTTCCAACAATAACATTATTATTCTCCCTCTCTTCTCCTTGCTTTCTATCTTGAGTGCCCCTCTCAGTCTACTCCATTCTCACAACCTTAAGCAACTTTCCCCAACACCAGCTCTGTCGCTTACTTTTCCACTTTAAACCCTAATAGCCTTCTTCAACAATATAATATGATCGCTAAATAGTCACTGTTAGCGATGTGACCTCCATTAAATCTTACTTACTTATTGCTAAGCTCTATAAGACTGTTTTGATATTTTTGAGTCAAAAATTCTCAAAAATTTTGAATCAATTTTTAATTGAAGACCTGATTTCAGACCTATTTTTACCATTAATTTTCAAAAGTCAATATTCACATGAAAATTAAACTTATATTTTTAATAATTTAGAAATATTTAGTGGAAATGATGTGTGTAGAATATCTCTAATGTTCTACAATAGCGCATGCAAAATACTAAGCGATATAAATCTAATTAATTACGAATAAAACTTTCGCCTTCGAAAACGAAGGAACCATATATGCTTCCGCTTATATAAATGAAGCCGCAATGCTTTGTAATCTATTTCATAAATGCGGGATTTCCAAGCAAACGGAGTTCAAAATCCCCGAGCCTACGCCGTGCGCCATCTGTTTTCATTAAAGAGAATCTGCATCGAGGGGGCCCATACGTGATTGTACCATTCCAAAATTAATCTTAATATCAAACGGGGAATGAGAAAATGCGTCCTAAATTGCAAGCCAATTCCTTTCAAGTGCATCCACTGTTGCATTCCGACTAACAAAAAATACAAAAGCTGTGTCGCTAATCTGCAAAAACTCAAATCTACTCTAAGTAACGAGGCTCGAAATAAACAAAATTTGCAAATCAATTTAGTCACTGCCGATTGTGTTCTGTTGTACGTTTTTCTTTATGTACTGAATGTCGAAAAAAATGTGGATCGTCCTTATTCTTACCGGTTCTTGGATTGCAATAGTGGATTCACTTAAAAGATAGCCTTGCGCAATAGTCTGAAAATAAGAAAATAAGTTAAAAATAGGTGTTGATTGAAATGGACGATGAAACGTTATTAAGGGCCGATTCTACAATGCAAGTATAAACCAAGTATAAACGGCGAACAGTAATACTCGGAATAAGTTATACCAGGTATTATTCTCGGTATATCTGGTGTTGTCCTGTTGCCTACAACGCCTTTAGTTATACCTAAAATAACGCCCTAGTAGTTCTAATATGCCAATATAGTAGGTGGAATTGCGCCATCGTTGACAGTTGATGGCGTGGGAAATTATAGCATTTTATAAGCCTAACCTAACGTGAAAGGTTTGGAAAAATCATAAAAATATTAATTGATTGATTTGTCCGTTACTTTGTGATGACAAAAGTGTAAAATTAGGTACATAGGATAAACAGTTGTAATACCTTGGTTTTAAAGTAGTGTTTGAGAACATCGTTCTACGAAACTATACTTACACAATTTAAAAATAAAAGTGACAGATAACAAAGTATAAAATTGTTTTATTTTATTTATAAAAATATTGTGGCATCTTATTCAAATGGAGAAAGCGGCGCAATAATTTCACGATTGACGAAATTGTTCTGTTAGTCGATTTGGTTGAGGCAAGTAAAGAAATTGTCGGTACGTATAAAATTGTTTTACGTAGTAATAGTGCCGCTGATCCTCGCATTATTCTATTCCAGAGTGGAAGAAAACAGACACCCTTTCTAATAATACCAAAGATATAGAATTGAGACTCATTGAAGGACGGTTCAATAGTTTGTGGTACAAGAATAACTGCCAAAATCTTGCCTAGCAGGATTCATTAAAAAAATCAATAAAGAAGGAATATGCGGGCGGAACATATAACATAATATAAACATTATAACATAAACAATATATGTACAAAACAGGTAGGGGCCCAACGAGAGAAATAAAGTTAGATATTGTTGGAAATAGAGTGCCGCCTTTGATTGGTGTTGTATTACCGGTCGGCATTATATTATTCTGATGTTGGTATGGGTTATTTTATATGTTTTGATGCACTCAGTTATATTGTTTTGTGTATATATTTTATAGAAAATACAGATTTGCCAGTTGCAAAAGACACTGCAAGCCCCATCACTGAGGCTTTTGTAGAAGAAAATATAAGGCAGTTGGAGGTACTACAGATGAATCTTCTAGTGCCAATATAGAATTTGTATGTATACTCAAATGAAAAAGATTTGTAATAAAATATATGGAATCCACATCAGTTGAGACAGCATAAAAGCAAAGTGTTACAAATTTCAAATTATATATGTAAACATTATTCATGAAATAAGCAACACCTACATAGATCAAAGCGAATCAGTTTCTTTCAAGTTGCAACAAGGATGCAGGGGGAAAGTGTATGAAAAGTTGGCCAGAAAAAAAATTGAGTTCATTGATTTTCAAATGGCACTTCTGGAGGAATCAGAAAGGAAAGAAAAATGCTTGGAAAAAAAAACATCAGTTGGAAATGAAAATACTGAATGCTCGACTCAAAAGAGACGAAAGTAACAGCCATCTTAATTAATTTTATTTGCCAGTCACAGTGTATGGCCAATCACAAAGGCATTCTATATTTATAATTATGATTTATTTATAGATATTAATATTACATAATTAGCTAGCTTTATAGATAAGGAATAAATAGTTAGCATTGAGGGGTTTTATTTATTTTAGAAATTGATGTATTATCATGAGGCTTGAAATATAACGTTAAAAAATGTACTTCCGTTTTTAATTTATTTTGTCGTTTATCAACAACATAATTAGGTATATAAATTTATTTCATCAATTTTCCAAGTTACCGTTCTTATAGATAAATGTTTATTTGTTTTAAGCGAACAAAATAGCTGCATAACTAAATAGACATGAGGAAACAAAATTACATACTAAAATACAAAGTAAAACAAACAATACAATGTTTTCAGTACACAACATAATTAAACCGTATTAAATTATATCAGATTAGAAAAATGGTTTTGAATAAGTGATGTTTGCATTCTGTTGTTTTCACGGACATCATGATTTTGAACAATAGGAGGTTCAATTTGCAGCTCATGTAAGTCTTGTTCGACTGGTGGCTCTTCTTCATGTTCATCTATTGCAAGATTGTGCAGAATAGCAGTTCTGCGTTTTCAAACTCTAACATTTTTCTACACAGTTTCTTGTTCGGATATGGGATTCATTAAAAAGGATTTCCGCTGGAGTATTAGGGTGTTGTAAAGGTACTATTAAGACATTGGTAGTCAAAAATAATTTTGTGGCAGGTTTTATCGCACGATTACGATCTGTTGAAGATTTAATTTAATCTTTAATAAAACTCAGCAACATTGCACAAGTTCGTTTTTGTAAGCGAAAACGTTTAAAAAACTCCACGAAATAATCAGGCCTAAAAATGCAATTTACATTAAAAATCGTATAACTATATAATATATTTGTTTTTTTACACAAAATATTTACAACAAAAAATACCTATCTAAAAACACAAAACTGAGACATTACAACACAGTTATTAAGCCAGAATGTCTATATGCTGCAGAAACGCTCATTTTGAATAGAAAGAGGGACATCGAGGACATTGAAAAGAAGGACAGAAAAATCATAAGAAAAATTCTAGGCCCCAAACAAATAAATAGCACAACATACCGACTTCGAGAAAACCAAGAAATCAAACAATACACAGATATACATAGCGATATAAGAAAAAGAAGACTTAAGTTTTACGGACACATCAAACGGATGAATCCGAGTAGGCTAACTAGACAAATAGTCAAATTTTATGAAAATAGGAGTAGAGCTAAAGTAGAAATAATTAAATGGATTGCGGCAATTAAAGAGGACCTAAGATCAGCAAATATTACACAAAGTGAAATTCAGCATAGAGGCTGTTTCAGACCCAAGGTTAACGTTTGGAAGGTTGGCCAGAGAGGAAAATGTAGGAAGACTGGAACAACTTGGTCTGACGAAAGGAAAAAAGCTCATAGCGAAAGAATGAAATTAGTAGGGGCGCAAAGGAAGGCTAACAACAACAAACGCCTCTAATTGTACTTCGCGTGGTCCACCAGGGCCCATACGTGAATAATAAAGAATAAATATTTGTTTTTTTTATACCGATGTTTAAATACTTTTGGCCGTTGAATTAAAACTGCGTCTTCAAAATCACTTTCATCAGAATCAAAAATGTTTAAATTTATAGGATCCATATTGATTATTTATTTCATTGTTATACTTAAAAAATCATAAAACTGTGGAATATAAAGGACAGGTTACTGACAACTGAAGCTGGCCAATAGAAAGCAAGAATAACTATATTCGGAGAATATCCGGTCAAATTCAAGCGGATAACTTATATCTGTCGATTTCTACCGAGAATAGTTTCGTTCGGTGATCGCAGAAGGGGCGTTTTAGACTTTATTCCAAGTATAGTTTATACCTGGTTTATACTTGCATTGTAGAATCGGCCCTAATTATATTAGTTGATTAAAGAAACATCAAAATCTATCTCGTTCAAAATAATTGGAAATTTGATGTGGAACTATGAAACATCTCAAAATGAATCTTGTACATATACATACGGAATTGACACTTTTACAAGGTTAATTGAATAATTCGCGGAGCGATAATGATAAAACAAGTTTGTACTCCTTCATTTGATAAAAAAAGCTTGGTGTAGGAATTTTTTGAGGTTTGGGAACAGATGAAAGCCAGAAAGGGCCAGATCTGATGAATATAGTGGATGCTGCAACAATTCGTAAGAACACCTTTGTGAGTCCGCGGTGATACCATCTTCACCGGATGTCTTGTTATTCTTTAGTTTCCGTATGTGCTTGTGGATTTATTTCTGTGTTGGTGGTGGTGATTCTGAGTGAGTATAAATACAATTTTCCGTGAGGAATCTTGTGTCGCGGTCGAGGCAATTGAGGAGATCAGAGAAATAGTGTGCCAGCTCCTGACAATTCTCCTGATTGTTTAGCGCTAATCTTACATTCCGCTTTCTGAAGCAAAGATTTTGTGGTGTGTATCCACGGATTTCTCTTGCGAAAATCCTATAAAAGTCTCCCGTGTTATAATTGCGGAAATTCTCCTCTATAGAGTCTAGTTGTTTCTTCCTCTTAGTTTGCCTGATAACTTTTGCGGTCTGCTTTCTAGTCTCGTCAAAAAGCTGTTGACTTTCTGGAGATTTGTTAGTGTTGTACATCCTTTGGGACCTTTGCCATTCATTACCTTCTCTAGTGTGTAAACTTGGGGTCTTTCTTGTGGTCCCTTGTTGTCCCCCTCCTTGGTTGTTGTTTTTGGTTAATCTGTTTAATATCTCAATTTTTGAAAAATATCGCGCTTTTTTTGGTGTTTTGCCCATAACTTCCTAAAAAATGAACAAAGTTCGGCGGTGTTTTTTCAAAATTTTTATTTTTCTATGTACTTTATAGAAAAAAATCGTTATTTAAATCGTTTAACCGTATTTTATCGTTTAAAATATATTATCATCACCTACACCATTATCATCGCCAACGATATCATGAACTTCAGCATTGTCAACAACAAAAACATTGTTATCTTCAACATCACATTTATTATTACTTACATCACTTTCAGTACTCACTTCATTTAAATTAGGTGAAATATCACGGACATTAAAAGTGATGTCCTGTTTCTGTTAGCAGAAAAAGTTCTGTTAACATTAGTTGAAGTAGAGGGAACTGATCGAAATTTTTTACTACATGATAATCAAGTAATCAAGTATAGAAGGTCGTCTTAAACACTTTTTTGATCGATGTTTTACAACAATTACAGTTACAAATTTTATAAACATGCGTAAGAATAAGCAATTTCACTGTGGATGTATAAAAATAATCAAAGGCGCCACCATGCGGGAAAGTGTGTCCTTAAGTTGCACGGCTATTTTAAAAGTTAATAATGAATGATTTTATCGTGATATTTTTTTAATAAAAAAAAGAACTCTAATAACAAAAATTGGTTTAAATTATAATTTTCAAAAATTAAAAAAAAATTAGTGAATATGAATATCCCTCGATCAAATTAGGCCTAAATATTGTTAAATGGATAGAAGTGTAAAATAAAAAATTTTCGAAAATACCTGAGTATACACTCAGACTGAAAAAAAATATTTAAGGTTTCAAGTTATGGGCAAAACATCCGAAAACCCCAGAAAAACACACGATTTTTTGAACGGATTATTAAAAAAAATTGAAAATTGACCTGTGGGGTTTTTTATAGGGCACAAAAAATCTTAAAGTTGTGTGAACCTCGTCTGTGAACATCTCGGTGCATTGTCTTGATGAAAAATGATTTTTTATTTGTTAAACCAGGTCTTTTCTAACGAATTTTTACTTCTAATTGATCCGAAGGGTTTTGTTATTGTGTTACCGATTTGAAGGTAATCAATTAACCATATATTAATATATATATATATATATATATATATATATATATATATATATATATATATATATATATATATATATATATATATTTGGCCCCTTTGTGGAGCAGACCTTGACGTGGTAAAGGGGTTTGAGTAGGGCAATGAAGCTTTGAGCTATGCCGTCTGGAGTCTATGCTCCTGGGAGGGTCACTCCTGGCGGACAGGTCAAGGCAGAGGTCTCAGACTAATATGATCCAAAATCTGCCATCCCGCATTGGACCAGCGTGGCAGATTATGGTCCATACCTTCAACATGGTATTTCAATATGTTGAAATATGATAGTAGAACCTCAAACACGGCCCTCATTCCCCGGAGGCCAAGGGGCAAATACCTACGGCAGCGGGAAGAGCTGCCCCAAGGCAGAGGGTACTAAGAATCACCGGGTTAGATCAGGCTGCCATTGGACTTGACATTGTAACGTTAAATATACGGACTATGAAAACAGAGGCTCGATTGCAAGAACTGTTAATTGAACTTGACAACATACATTGGGATATTATTGGGCTCTGTGAAACACGAAGAAAGGGTGAAGAGTTAATTAAACTGGAACCAACTGGACATGTACTCTACACTCGAGGTACGGAAAATGCCCGATGGGGCGGAATTGGATTTCTCATCAATCGAAAGCTGAAGGACAGTGTGGTAAAATTTGAAAGCACATCCGACCGACTAGCCCAATGCGTTATTCAGCTGAATTAAAAGTTTAGGCTTCAAATCGTCCAAGCTTATGCACCAACTGTAAGCCAAAGGGATGAGGGAATTGAGGAATTTTGTGATGATGTGACCCAGCTTTTATACAAGAAGAAATGTGGGTACAAATTCCTGATTGGGTGATTTTAATGCCAGAATTGGAACAACAAGAACTGACGAAAATGCAACTGGCCCATATGGAACTGGTGAGCGAGACAATAAAGGTGACAGATTGATTGACTTTGCTGAAGGACAAGAACTATATATTATGAATTCATTCTATAAGAAAAATATCAGCAAAAAATGGACATGAAAAAGTCCATCTGGGCTCACAAGCGAAATTGACTACATCATGACCAACGATAAAACAATATTTACCAATTGTACTGTCCTTAACAATTTTAATGTTGCAAGTGACCACCGAATGGTACGAGCAAGGGTTCGGATTGACTGTCGAAAAGAGCGCGAAAGAATGGTAAGATCAAAGAAGGGAAAGGTGGATTCTGGAAAACTGCTGGAGAGAGGAAGCGATTTTGAGATTGCTTTGTCAAACCGGTTTGCTGCGTTACAAAATCCAGAGGAGGTGGAAATATCAGTTCAATATGAAGAAATCGCGAACAATGTACTTCAAACGGCAGCTTCAATAGCACCAGAAGAAAAATGTCTCAAACAAACAAAAATCTCCAGTGAGATCATAGATTTAATGAAGAAACGGCGAGAAATGAGAAATGTAGGTAGTCCTTTTGGCTGGGTCGAGTACACTGAGCTCTGTAAAACTATAAGAAAATGTAGCAGAGAGAGGACACGCGCCGATTCAATATGCAGCCTGTGCAAAAAAACCTGGAAGAAAACAAAGGAATTAACAAAACTAAAAGAAGCTGAGAAACAAAAGAACGCAAATATATGCTTTAGTGCACAGTGTGCACGGCGCGTACACAAATGTTAAAGATTGTCAGAAAATTTTATTCCCAGTTATATGAAGATCAGAACCAATCAAAGACAACAATACCCACCTAAGAACAAATGCCAGATATCCTAGTGGAGGAAGTAACAAATGCTATAGAATCGATGAAAAACGGCAAGGCTCCAGGAAAGGACAGTGTAACTGTCGAAATGCTAAAAGCTGGTGATCGGACGTTACATAAAACACTGGCAAAATTATACTCAAAGAACAAAAAGTACCTGACTTATGGAAAAATGCAGAAGTGATCCTTTTACATAAAAAAGGAGCACAGGAAGATTTAAAAAACTACCGTCCAATAAGCCTCCTATTTGTAATGTACAAAGTTTTCACTAAGATAATTTCTAAAAGAATATTAAAAAAACAGAATAACGCACAACCAAGAGAACAAGCAGGATTCAGAAGTGGGTTCAATATAATGGATCACATCCATGTTGTACAGCAGGTCATAGAAAGGCACAACGAATACACCATGCCACTATGCTTGGCTTTTATCGACTACGAAAAAGCATTTGATTCCATCTCAAAGCATGCGATAATGGATGCACTGCTTAGCCAAGGTGTAGAGAGATCCTATGTAAACCTATTAGAATGGATATATAGTGGAGCTACAGTCACAATTCACCTTGATGATCTTGAAGTGGGAATTAATGTAGAACGAGGTGTACGGCAGGTTGACGCAATATCGCCTATTCTTTTCTCGGCTGACCTTGAAGAAGTATTCCGTAAACTGGAGTGGGAACAGGATTGTGTAAAGATCAATGGTGCAAACTTAAACCATCTTTGATTTGCAGATGATATTATTCTCATTTCACAAAACCCAGAGGAGCTGCAAAGATGCATACAAAAACTGCAAACGGCTGGCGAAGTTTGGCGTGTTTAAGAGCAGACTCCCACTTTGCCTGAAAAGAAAAGTCTTCGATCAGTGCGTTCTACACGTTATGACATACGGAAGTGAAACCTGGACACTCACATCGCAATCAATTCATAAACTTCGGGTGGCACAGAGGGGAATGGAAAGATGTATGTTTGGCATTACAAGACGAGACAGAAAGTCTTGCGCATGGATCAAGGAACAAACAAAAGTCTGTGACATCATTGGAATAGGAAAGCAATTGAAATGGAGATGGGCAGGCCATATAGTGAGGCGATGGGATGACAGATGGACCAAGGCAAGACACACACACACACGCCCACACATATCCACACCTATGTGTCTGTGATTGTTTCTAGACTCAGTCACTTAGCCACTCAATTACCACTCAGCCACGCTAGTGATATACTTATGGGTAGGCACATTACCAATGGTTTATAGCCTGAGGGGGGTGCTGGCCTGGATCTGTCGGTAGCTGATGACTGTGGTTCGGAGCCCACGTTAAGCTGTAGGTGCAGTTACTAAATAGCCTAGTTGCTGATGAGACTCTAATACCTTTACCTTTACCTTTTCGAAAAAGATCTAAATCTAAAAGTCGTTTTTGATCAGAATTTAACAAATGCGGCGCCCATCTTGTAAATAGCTTTCTCAAGCCTAATTCCTTTTCCAAAATATGAAACACCCATTTAGTTAAGATATCCATGGCCTGAACAAATTTCACCCAAAATCAATTGTCTATCAATCAAGATCACATCATGTATAGAATTAATAATTTTTTCAGAAGTTGCACTTATAAAAAGATCCACATGTTGGTTAGAAAGTTTCGATCGAAGTCGTTTTTAATCAGAATTTAACAAATGCGGCATCCATCGTGCAAATAACTTTTTCAAACCAAATTCCTTTTTCAAAATATGAAACACCCGTTCAGTTGAGATGTCTATGGCCTTACCAATTTCACTCAAAGTCAATCGTCTGTCATTCATAACCCTATCATGTATAAAATTAATTATTTGTTCAGAAGTTGTACTTATTTGATGTCCAGAACGAGGATCATCACCCAGGCTTGTATGACTACGTTGAAACTCACCTGCCCATTTACATACCATTGTTTTTGAAGTATCATCAAAAAATTAAACCGCTTAAATTTTCAATATTTTCGATTTTAACAAATATCACTAATACGTTTACTTTAACCCTTACAATACCAACGGGACAATGCATCCCACCGATTATACCATCAGCTCCTGTGAGAGAACAGTTGCTTTAAACTGGCTTCTTATTAGTTCCAATGATTGTGTAGGGTCTATATAATGACGTAAAATTATCTGTTAACCTTGGGCGGCCATCTTTATCATTCTGATTTGATCATTTAGTTGTCAGATTTTGCAATGTGCGTTTGTAAACAACGTTGTTCTCGTAAAAACTAGTAGTTTTCATTGTTTTTGTCAAAGGTTTTGTGTTTTATATTATTTTTTGCATAATATATTTATTGCTTTTATTATTTATATCTTCTAATAATATAATAATGTTTGATGTTTCTGGGACATTATGTCCCACTGGTACTAAAAATTTCTTATACTTTTTTGTTTTATTATTAATTCAGAATAACTAGAAAATTAATCACTGATAAAGAACAGTTGGCGCAGCTAGAAACGTTGTGCGACGATGAACAAAGTGATCTAGATTTCTCGTCAGCATCAGAATCTGATTTTGTCCCATCCGATAATGAGGGCTCAACTGGAAATTTCGCTAAGGAAAGTGATGTTGGTCATGAGGAAGCAAATGAAGAGGCAGGTGAAGTTTTGGAACCGGCCGGTTCCACCGGCCGGAACTTCCGGAACTTTTGGAATAAACCAAAATTTATCAAACAACTCAGACCATATTATAGGGTAAGCCCTTCCCCACATTTTTGTACTAAAATTCCGATGCATTCTAAACCTAAAATTCGTGCACCACAGAATGAATTACACACTGAGTTGCAGTCATTAAAACTGATGTTTCCGAAGGGCCTCTTTATTTTTATCGCTCAGTGCACGAACGAAAGACTCGTGATACACAATAGGGTGAAAAATTAAAACATTCTTTTGACAGATGAAGGTGAAATAATGGTGCTAATCGGATTAATGTTTGTTATATTTTACAATCATGTTCTTAATCTAAGTGATTATTGGTTACAAAATGAGTCACTTGAGAAATCGTTTTCAAATATTGATTTTAAAATTATATTACAATCACCCTGAAAAACTTGATCGTGCCGGTAAGCTGTACTATGCAGAGGAATTGATAAATTGCTTCAAATATGCTTTTCAGAAGGTGGTAAAGGAAGGCAACTATCAATCGATAGATAAATCGATGACAAAGTTCAAGGGCAGGTCTGCCATGAAACAATATAAGGTAAAGGTTTGGCAGCGGTACGATTCTATAAATGGTTACATCTACGATCTAAATATATATGCAGGCAAAGAAATGGGATATTATTGAAATGGGAAATTAATGAAAACACATTAGGTGAACGAGTAGTATTCAAATTATGCGAAAGTCTTCAGAGCCATGATGTGCTACTTGCTTTTGAGAGATTTTTTACAAATATAAAGCTTTTGAATGAGGTGCCATGTGCAGGACTTGGTACTTGTATGAAAAACAGAAAACATATACCTGCATTTTCAAAGAAAGTTGTGAAAGGGAATTCAGAATTTTTAATATGTAGACATGGTTTACTTGTAGCGAGGTGGATGGATTCCAAAGAAGTGTTGATGATCAGTAATTGTCATAAGCCAGAAACAGAAATTGTAAAGTGAAAGCAAAAATATGGTAAAAAAAAAGAAATCGGGTGTCTTATTGCTATTGCTCCTTATAATAAAGTGACAGGTAGAGTCGACTTAACGGATCAAAAAGTTCAGGTATATGACTTTGACAGAAAATCGACCAACTGGTGGAAAAATTTTTGTATAAATCTATTATGACAGCAGCTGTAAATTCCCCTATTACCCACCAAGTGTCGGTGAAGAAAAACGGAGAATTTCTTAACTTTCTTGTCAATCTCGCTGAACAGATGATTTTTGACTGAACGACAAAGAGAGCCAAGTTTCTACTAAGTATTGGAGACCATGTGCCAGTCCCAACATCTGACAGACGACGTTGCACAAAATATGCACTGGAAAAAAAAGATAGAACAAGATACATCATGTAAGATTCCGCTGTGCACTGATTTCCATACCATTCATAAATTGACTTTATAATGTTTTGTAGCATTTTTAACTTTTTTATGATACATTTTTCACTATTTTTTATGTTTTATAAATAAATAACATTTGTATATGTATTTTGCATTTTTGTAATCTGAATACAAATGGGATGTATTATCCCAGTTAAAAATAGAACTTGGACAATACGTTCCACTACATTTTCTGCTATTCCTCATTTTCACGGTTCAATGGACTTTTTTTCATATTTTTTCCGATTATACTTTGGCCTTGATTAATTAGCCAAAAAGGTTAATATTCGAATTTTGGACCAGCAATGGTTCAGTAATGTAAGGATTAAGCTACTGCTTTTGTACGAACGGATTGACAGATCGACTTGAAACTTCACATAGGTTCATATGAAGGATGAAACTGCAAAATGTAGTAGATTGTATAGTTTTTTTACTATTTTACAGGTGTCGCTCCGCAAATTTTTCAATTAAGCTAGTGTATAGAAGTTTCTTTTAATCCCAAAACCCACGTGACATATACAAGTGGACAACCAGCACAACAACTGGATAAAGATTAACACGAAAAGCACACATTTTCATAAACTACGACAAACTGCTCCTTGGCTCACTTAATCGCCTATTAATATACGCTCTTCCTGAAAGGTATTGTGAAGCGCAACATTTGGAGGGGAGTGCAATGAAAATTATTGTCGAAACAAAACCGGTATAGAGCGAAAGTACGCGCGCGACTACTGAAAGATTAAGAAATACCTATTAGAATGTTTTACAATTGTAAAAACGCTATAATAACTAACTTAACAAGCGAAATGATATGAAGTTGTCTCATATCAAGGACAGTCAAAACCAACTTAAAAACTTGCTTCTTGATCTTACTTCACAATCATGGTGATCATTTTTGAATAAAAAAATAATGAGCAGTATAAAAAAATAATTGCATTTGTAGTATTTCGCATGACTCAGAATTTCCTATGGACAAATACACAATAAACATTTATATTTATTGGATTCGGTCACCTCCTGATAATTTTAACATGGTTAGTGAAACGTGCGTCAAAGGGCTGAAAAAATAATGATTTGATACATTGCAAAAATGTTTCCTTGAGCCAAATTAGACATGTTCGATATTGTTTAACATGTGCAAGTTGCTTTTTTTAATAAATAATAGTAAAATAATTTTACCTGTTCTCTGACTAGATCATCCCATCCGTTTCCACCCTGCCAAACGAGGCCCACTTGATGTGAGAGAATCGGCAGGTTGCAGACGAAGCACAAGGCCGTCATAGTCCTGCGAACAAAGAAACGCGACCTTCAATAAACCAGAAATAGTCGGATCGTTGACCGAGCGAGTGTGGTACGCGCAGCGTGCAGTCAAACCTCAAACTGCGTGTGTTGCAAAAGCTGGATTTTTTTCTCCCCTTTGACACTAAAAGCTTCGAAAAATATGTTATTCGGTTTTTGAAAACATTTTAACGACAAAACATTAATGTCTTGCAACACAGCAAATGTTTTTAATACGATTTCAAATCAAGCTCTTAGTTACAAACCATGCCCTGCTGGAAGGGACTCTTAAAAAGTCCCTCTCATTCTCCCAGCAGGACATTTTTGTTTATCTAAATAAAAATAGGCAATTTTCTCTCATGAGTAGTGATTTTTGTGCAGATTTCTTGGCAGATGGTGCAATATAACATGCTCCTTACGCTTACTTTTACAATATCCAACTTGCTTTTTATCATCTAATCTATAAAAAAAAACAAAAAGAAATTTCAGCTTAAAAACAAAAGTGGGTCAATATTTTACTCAAGCATTTATCTTAAAAGCAAAAAAGTTCGTGCGGTTTTTGTTAGATCTTTGTTCTTGGAATTTTTACGATTGATATTTGGCAGACTCATATATAGGATATATTATATCAGCAATTGTTTTCTATCAAAACCCCTTTTCCAGACTATTTTTCAACAGTGTTTAAAGTTACACATCCTTGTCATATTTTATTTCTATATTTTAAAAGATTTTTTATCGTATTTTAAATATAAATTTATTTTTATTTATTGCAAAAAATTATGAAAAACATGGGAGGAAAAAAATATTGAAAGGTTATAAAGACTATTTAATCAGATTTGATATGAAAATGGAATTTCAATGGAATTATTAACAAATATATTATTGGCCATCTTAAACAAAGGGTGATCGTTATAAATGTACAAATTATAGGGGAATAACAAATTTGAGTAATGTACCAAAAATTATTGGAAGAAAGAGTGAAAATAAAGGCTTTCCCAATAAGCGCGATAGGATTTCAATTTGAAATAAAGACACCGAAAATAACACAGAAAATTCTTCCGAAAATTGTGTTCATTATTTAATTAGATGGTATATTTTATGGCATTTATGATCTAAACAAAATATCGTTTTAGTGATCACCTCGACTCTTCGTGCACGGATTGATCCGATTGGCCTAATTTTCGATGATACGGTGTAGCATATCAGATGTGGAAGGTGTTGGATGGAAGGTGGTAATTCACAAGACCTTGGTGGCCAGTTGCAATGGCCATTCCGGGAAATTACCGATTCTCCGAATTGATTGTTCAATAAGTTCATCGTAATGCATGCCGTGTGGCAAGTTGTGGTGTCTTTGAAAATATAGTTCGTCGGCACCAATTTCATCAATTTTCGGAAAGAAAAAATCGGATCACATGGCATGATAGCGTTCGCCATTCACAGTGGCTTGATAAAATTCTGTCCGATAATGTCACCGAACCATAATTCACACCAAACAGTGATTCTTTCGAAATGTAATGGGGCCTGATGAATCACTTTCATTGCTTCCAGCGCCCAATCAGCGATCTCCCGATATAATCAATGGTCAGTTGGCTTAAGTTCTTGTGCCAGACAATCTTGTATGGGTGTAAATCGAGATCCAAATGCAAAATACGACAGGTGGTCATCCTGGATAAGCCGGACTTCTTGAGGACTTCTTGAGAACGGCGCGGATCAGACACATTATCGTTCTCAGGCAGTATTAAAACACAAATCAAGGTAGAATTTTTGATTGGAGAAGGGGTATGAATTTGTACCATCCTGATTAATACATTATTGAACAACGTCATCAACGAAACAGATATAGATGTAAATGGAACAGCGATAAATAAAGAAAAACAGATAACACGGTACGCAGATGACCCAAACATATTAATAAGATTGAGAAAATTGCTAAGAGAAACATATGATGACATAAAGGTTAAAGCCAAACGAGCCTGTCTAGAAATCCATCCATCATCAGCCTTTTGAAGTACACTGCTGGACGAAGGTCTCTCTTAAGAGCTTCCACTGTGTACGGTTCTGCGTCGTCTGCATCCAGTTTGTTTTGATGCGTTTTAGGTCATCCGTCCATCTGGTGAAGATACGTCCTCTGTTTCTGAAGGGCTTCGATCTTGATGTCCATTCGATGATTCTTTTTGTCCACCTGTGATCAACCCCTCTCTAACATAACCTGCCCAGTTCCACTTCAACGCTATTTTTTCTACGGCATCAATCATTTTCATTCGTTTGCGTATTTCTGTGTTTGGTATTCGGTCTCTGAGAGAAACTCCTAGCATTGTCCGTTCCATTGCTAGTTGTGTCACCCCTATCTTTCTGACTGTCTGTTTTGTCACTGTTGAAGTACCTGCCCCATATGTGAGAACTGGGAAGGCACACTGGTCGAACATTTTTCTCCTCAAACAAATCGGGAACTCTGACTTTAGTATCTATTGCAGATTTCCTAAAGCAGTCCATGCAAGTCCAATTCTTCTAGAAATTTCACGAGTCTGATGGTCCCTGTTAATGCTAATCTCGTGTCCTTAGTACTTAAAAGATATAGTTTCCTCTACTCTGATGTTATCGATATAGACGTTTCCGCCGACTACGAGGATTGTTCTATTTAGGATGTGGTCGTTAGCCCTGAAGTTAGCTTGTTGTCGTGACTGATATAAGTTTAGCTATTTGCATAGTGAATTTGTGTCGATCTTGGTAAGCAACTTGTATATGTCCACCAATTTACAAATGTTTTTATTGGCTCGAGAAAGTTTTCGTCTGAGAACTTTTAGACTCTTATTCTTCTCTATGATATTATTAGTCTTTCTCACAGTTTTCAAAATTTCCTTATATAAATGTCGTAGTAGATATTTTATGCCACCTTTCTTTTATAAGCTCTTGGGAGCTTTGGTTTTGCCTTGGTATTTCTTCTTCCTGTTGGAACGATAGTTTTTTTCCATTGCCTCTTTCATACTGTTTGTTATAAACGTATTTAGTTCTTCGATGCTTAAACTTTCCGTCTATCCGAAGATCTAAACTAATACAAAGAGGTCGAAAGTCAACATCTGTAAATCATTCATTGGGCCAGTGACTACGAGATGTGGACCCTTACAAAGAAAACAGAAGAGATGCTGGCAGTTTTTCAAAGAAGAGTATTCATAAGAATTTTTAGTAATGTGTGATTAGGTACATTTTCGAACTGAAGTAATTATACAAAGATCTCGATATTGTCGCCCTTATGAAGGTTCAGTGACTCAGACGAGCGGGACACATGGTAAGAAAGTCGAATACCAAGAAGAATCAGGGAGGGGACAATAACAACATGGAACAAACTGGAACATGTAAGAATAGAATTGGCAAAGGGCTGCTGGAGATTCGTATGGAAGCGAAGTTGTACGGGATGTAGTACTATTGGAAGAAGAAGTAACATCGGGGTAACCTGTTATGCTATGGATAATAGTCAACAAAACATCTTAGTAAAGTAATAAAAATAGAAAATTCAGGAAGGTTTTGGCATCTTCTTGGGGTTTACTGATTTAACTCTATCTATTTATCTGGCCAATATCTGTCCTATATTTTTACTATATTATTATTAACTATTAAAACCTCACGAACTTTTCTGATTACCCATGATATTGTCCCCACTTTTGCCTATTATATTTTGATGCAAATGTTCAATATCTAATAAATATCAAAACTTTTATTCATTAGAATGCTTCTGTTACAGTCAGGAATTTTTAAAGTGTATTGTATAATTATATTGAATGTAGTCTTTATACACAAATAAATGAGTTCCGTATAATGATACAATAATTTTCCCCTTTATGTTGATCCCTTTCCTAAATACATCAAACCAAATAATTTTGTTAATTAATGAAAATAATTTGTTTCATAATCAGCAATTTATTAGCGGATGATTGTTTAGAATTATATTTCGCTGAACTCTGGAGCTGTATTGATTCCCTGAACATAACACGTTTTGATATACCATACATGTACCTTTGAATTAGTTCTTGTGATTTTTCTGTTGTGGAATTAATACTGAATTTCTATAGCTGTTCTTAGATATCTGAATTATATTTTTTAATTTTGTTTACACAAAAAATAAACTCGAAGAGATTTACCACTAAACAGCAAATCACCTTTAGAAACTTCTCGACGCACGTTTCGCTAACCATGTTGGCATGATTTAATCTTGTTAAATCATAATCTTAATCTTAGATTAAATTATCTCCTGATGATGCTAATATGGTTAGCGAAACGTGCGCCAAGAAGGTTAAAAAAGTGATTTGGTGTTTAGTGGTAAATCTCTTCGAGTTTAGTTTTTCACAGCAAAGGTTCCAATAGAAAAATTGATACACAAAAAATATATTAGCCCTTACGTTTCACCAATCGCAAAAGTTGTTCGAATCAAATTTTTTTTGGATCGGTGTCATTCGAAAAGCAACGTTCGAAAACTTCCTTCTATTCACCTTTCAACTGAAACAAGATTTTTCTGAAGCTCAAGATATGATTTGAGTGGCTTCGGGGAGTAATACTGTATCGTACAGGTCTTATAAGAAGTGGTTTCAGCACTGATGAAGCACTGATGGAAGGAAATTCTTATCGCATTCTAGGAGAGTTTCTCTATGAACTCACAGGTGAAAATAACGTTTTGATTTGTTTTGCAATTTTTGGAAAGCTTAATATTTTTGCTGTCAAGTGGATTTTTTGTGCTGATTAAAAGCACCGCGTAAACCTAGGAAAAATTTGATAATTGCAAATGCACACCAAATGAGATTATGACATCTCTATAGCCTGGCTGCTGTTTCCTGGGATTCGCAAGGCATTGTCATCATAGACTATTTGGAACAGGGAAAAACGATGACAGGAGAGTATTGTGCTACATTTTGGGTCAAATTTCACGAAGAGTGAATAAGAAACGCTCTCATTTGACGAAGAAATAAATGTTGTTTTACCACGATAATACAGGCACCCATTCGTCCGCTGTTGCAAAAGCGAAATTGCTTCACAAATTAATCCACACCCACCCATTTGTTCGGAATTGGTTTCCTCCGACTTCTTTCTCTATCCAAATATGAACTCTTGGGTTGTAAAGAAATTCACACAAATAAAGACGTCATCGACGAAACATAGGACTATTTTCCGGGGTGTTGGGCCAAATGTATCTAGCAAAACGGAGAGTATGTTGAAAACCAAATCGATTTTGGATTAAAAAAACCAATATTTCACTTAAAAATATCTGACTTTTCACTCTATCCTCGTATTTACAAGGTGTTTTCAAAGTTGAGACATTTGTTTTAACAGGTCGTAAAACCCATAAAAATAAGTCATTATATCAAAAATCATTTATATAAAAGTTATATAAAGGCAAAATAAAGCAGTTATTCACAGTTACAAAATTTGAAAACAGGCCGGATTTTTTGATATTTTCCACCAGCGCATTATAAAAACATAAATTATTTGTTTACTGCGATAGTAGGTATGACTAGTTTTTTGTATTCTTGTACGATATTTCTTTTGAGTGCGTTGTGCGCTTTGACCAGTGGTAATAATTCCTTAATAGTGAGTGTTTAATTTTTAGATAATTTTTGCGATTAAAATGCTACACGTTTATGAAAACAATCAACTAGTTGACGTAATATTAATTTACGAACGGGCTAAACGGTAGAGATTGACGAAGAAATTTTAGAAAACGAGCCAACAATAATAATATCAGTATCATCAATAATATATCATAATATCAGTATCACAATATATCATAATATCAGTATCAACGGATATAAGCGTTACAATCCGAAAATTATCCTAGAAGAGTGGAATTTTGTTAGTGGCTTTTACAGCAGTATAATAGAAATTAAAATTTGACCAAATTTATTTTGACTATCGACGAGGTCAAATTTACAAGAAATGGAGCAAATATTTTTCACAATAACCATGTTTGGGTAGTAGAAAATCTGCATGCTATGAAAAGACTCATTTTCAGCACATATTTTCAGTATATCTTTAGGCTGGCGTAGTAAGTGGCATGCTTATTGGGTCTTTTGTTCTTCTAAGTCGACTGACGGGCGAAAATTATTTAGACTTTCTTCAAAACAAACTGTCCCAATTATTACAAGATGTTCCTTTAAATGTTAGACAGAATATGTAGTTTTTCCATTATGGAGCTCCGCCACATTTTAGACGAGAAGTTCACGAACATTTAATGAATTTCCTAACAGATGGATAGGGCGCAGTTGACCCATTTCTTGGCCTGCACGCTCCCCGGATTTAACGTCCTGCATTTTTGTCTGTGGGGCTATTTAAAAAAGTTAGTTTGTCACGATGGAGAAGCAAATACCATGGAAGAACTACAACAGCGGTATCCAAAATGCTTGTGAAGTTATTTGTGGACACCGGGATTTTATTTTTGATACGTGTAGTGACGCATGGATATACCGAGCAAGATTTTGTGCCAACCGAACAAATGGTGACAATTTTTATAACATGTAACATTTTTGTTTTTGTTATTCTGCAACTTTTATATTTAACTTTTATAACAACTTCTTTATTTTGTAACTTTTATATAAATTATTTTTTGGTAAACTTACTAATTTTGAGGAGTTTTACAACCTGTTAAAATAAATAACTCAACTTTTAAAACACCTTGTATAACTGAAAACCTAATAAATCCCCGTAACAAATATACATTATGATCATTAGTTTTGTTTCTTGCCATTATTTTAACTGTTGTCAATGACACTTTCAGTCATTGTCAGCCGAACTCAAAGCGAGGAAAGCAGTTGAGGAGAGACGATCAGAGCCAGGCCATGTCAATTTGGGCGTCCATGAGCGTACCTGGTACTAAACCCGGGGTTACAGACAGAATGTTACGGGCAGTTCCGATTGCTACCATTCGCCGTTTGATAGCGTGAGTTGACTGTTATTATGACACGCTATCAACATTGCCCTGATCGTCTCTCCTCAACTGTTTTCTCTATATTCAACTTGAGCTCGGCTGATAGGTTAGAAACCAGTCTCGAAAGACACATGGGGGAAATTGAGCAGAGACGAACGTAGGCACCATGTGGAGCATGGGTGAAAGATCTCTGTAATAAATATTTCTCTTTACGGCGTCGATAGGCGTTGCCATCAAATCAGTTGATTTGATCACCACGCCATCACGTCAAGATAAGTACCTTCCAGAGCCGGTTTCTGGCCTCACAGCCATCGTCAGTTGGTCTCGGGTCTAACGTAAGAAGACAGTTGAATAGAAACAAGCAGAGCAAGACCATATTGATGGCAGGTCGCAATCTCAATGCAACTCGCGCCATCCTACGGTGAATGTTCTCAGCAGTCAGAACTACGCGATGTATTCTTCCCACAATCTTGGATGTAGGTATAAAGTATGCCCAAAAGTTCTGCTTTGAAAGAAGCAGAGGTGCGTGGAAGTACAGATGAAATATTTCTGTTATTCAAATGTCTCTCACCACGGTCCCACAACCACTAATAATTTTAAAATACTTTATTTCATTTTTATGCTTTAATAAATCTAAGAACATAACAGCAATTCAACATAAAGATTACCTATTTTTGTGCTATGGGTACATGTATGGTATACTATAAATTTCTTAGCTGATCGATTTCTAAAATAAGATAACTTAAAAAAAATTGCATCTCATAATGATTCTGCTAATATTTTTTCTACAATATTAAGTTAAGAAAACGAAATTACTTAATCATCACATCATTATTACATCAAGTGTAATAAATATAATGTTTGTACGTATATCGTTAGTTGTATATGCCAGACAGTAATTGATAAAAAGGCGTCGACACGCTATTGTTCGAATTTTCATTGTGTTAGAGTAAAATTGGGAAAGTGTAGCCCGGTCTGTGATAGTATAATGTTATATTGTGTTTAATTAGAACATGTTTTTGAACTTTTGCTCTAATTCGGACGTAGGGACGAAATAACATAGATTATTCGAATAAAATGACATAAAAACTGTTTAGATATTTAACTATACCTTTTGGTACTTTGCAATTACAAATGTTGCTCTGAAATGCATGTCTGGAAAGGCTGTTGATCATATGTTGTTTCTCACTAGAAACAGTCATTATATAGCCCCATATGTAGGATATTTTTTTAGTTTAAATTCAAATAAAACAATAGCCAAATTAGATGCCTTGAAATTATATATTTTATGTAAAACATGGTATTAATGTTTCAAAATAATTTCGGACAAATGTCCGTACCAGCTAGTTCTGAGAAAGTGCGTTCAGTCAATCTAATTTCCGACTACTTTTTCAAGCAACCATAAAGAAAAGTATCTGAATGCGTTAAATCACATGCCCTTGGCCTCCATTCCTCGAAATAGTGTTCTCACCGAAATGTTCTCTCAATAAATTGATTGTACCGTTGGCTGTATGACATGTGGAGCTATCCTGTTACACCCATATCTCTGTCTGGCTTTTGCGGATGTTTATCATAGGATGGAGTGGACTGTATTGTAGTACAGCCTACATGCCATATGGTCAATGCAAATCTCGATTTCGACTGATGACATCTGGCTTAAGGCCGTAAACTGGATTGGGGAGACCCTTGCTGACGTTTCGGGGGCGGCAGAAGAAATGGGCAATTTTTACGTGGAATATGGATGAATTTTCTATTTTTCGAATATTTTTAATAATCTCCACTAACCCACTTTTAAAACATATATAACAAACGTATATATGTATAGTAAATTAAATCTGTTCACTAAGAGAATGTATATAAATATTCAATACCATCGTGCTTCAAACAACAAAATTCGGAGAGATCTCAACGGTGTCGCGAGATAATATCGAGAAACAAATTGCTGACAATTAACTGAATTTGAAAGGGGTCTCGAAGGACCAAAAGGACGAAGCTGTGAAGGGGAACGGTCATTAGACTGGTGGAATCCGAGACATAATAACAAAACCTCGGATTTCGGGCGAGAGAGAAGTGATAAGGACATTTCTGACAGCGACGAAATTGTGTCAAATAATGTAAGAATCAGGATTTTACCGGTAAATGCAGACAAATTGTATGGTTGAAGAAAAAACGCAAAAATATGAGAGAAAGTAATTTAAAATGCTTCCTCTTGGTGGGTTTTGTGGATGTGTCATTATATTTTTACCAAATTAGACTGAAAAATACGTCCAATGAAAATTAAAAGCAACATTTTGCGGTTCGATATATTATTTATGTTTCAATATAATCTCCTGTCGTCTCATTACGCAACATTACACCGTATATTGACGAAAGACTTAGGTCTACGCCCTTGAAAGATCTAATTAACTCAAGAACTAAAGCCGATCAACCATCAGCAGGGCAGCACATTTGAAATTTTAGAAAAATTGCTGACGAAGACAGGGTTTGTTGGAAAACTGTTTTTAAAGGTATGGTGCACTTTAATCTTGGTGACTATATCAATACGTAAAACTGCTGTTTTTTTTATAAAAACGAACGATCCTAGGCCACTACCGAGGAAGTAGTCAATAAAATCCCATAAGATAGTATTCTATTGAGAGTATTGTAGCTCAAATTTCATGAAGAGTTTATGAAAAAACTCACTTATTGCGCGATGAAAAAAATATCTGACTTTCACTTAAAAAGTATTTGACTTTTCAGACTTACTTATAGAAAGAAAATACTTATAGAAAGTCAGTTTTAGGTAATAGCCTGAACTACAGAGATATTAAAACATACTTTTCTTCTCTAAGATGCAAGTCATGGATTCGAGCAATCTCTAGATTCAGCCAAATTGCGCTACGTGCCATACAAGTAGTGAAACAATTGCTGCTTTTGTGAACTTCCAGGTTTTTCCATTTTGAGCTGGGAATTAATTTTCAAGAATGCAGCCACTTTGATCGTAGGATTTAGTACCTTTAGATTCTTCTTTTTGGGCTACAGCAAAGAGAAAGTTTATGCCAATATTCCAACGCCAATTCGCGAATTCAAACATTACACATTCATTTCGGCCCAGCTGAAATAGAGCCATGATATCGTGGGAAATTGATTGGAAAAAACATTATAAATAGGAATAGTTAATGTGGATATTTTGGACGACGTAATATTCGATGGCCCCAGGGTAGTATGAAAAGTTTCCAGCCTAACACTGAAACAAGATTTTTTTTTGACAAATTCAGTTTTATTTCTCTACAAAGTCTCCTTGTAGTGATATACGATTTTCCCAGTGATGCTCCCATCTTTTTAACTGATTCAAATATTAGTTGACATCTGGTTCTGCAAAATAGTCGTTTACGAATGTGATGGGCTCCTCATTCAATGAAATTCTCTGTAATTCGAGCGAAATGTTGAGCCTAGAAAAGAGAAAAAAGTCGCTGGGGATCGGATCCGTTGTTCAGCACCATATGGTGAACATTTTCAATATTATTGTTTTAATATTATAGTGGTTGCAGTTTTTTGGCCGTTCCGAAAGTTCATCGTCAACCAAGATGGTACGACCATATTTAAAATCAGCTACCCAAAATTTCACGGTAGCAAAGGCATCCATCTGGGTTTTAATATATGTAGGCGTATTGCCTTTCAAATGCAAAAATTTAATAAAGGCTCGATATTCAATTTTTTCCATCTTTACAAAAACACTATCACCGACTGACATACATGACTGTTAAACAACAACTGAACATCTAATATGGCTGAAATTTTCAAGGTAATCTTTCCATGCATGCGCAATTATATATTACCAGAATAATTTTGACGAGTAACGGCATCTTCATGTTGAGGCTGGAAACTTTTCAGACTACCCTAGTATACTTTACGTTTGTCGTCTTTTTAATTCAATAATAAATCCTGCAGTGTTTCTTTAAGTATGCGTGTTCTGTCATTCATTAAAGGCGTCACCAATAGAGTTGCCGATCACCGATAGAGAAGAGGAAATAACGGAAAATTAAATAGACGAGATGATACCCTTCATATACCATCAATATGGAAAACATTTCTCAAAACCACGAGAAATGATGCAAAACAAATACCAAACAACTCCGAAGATCGCAATACCAACCAACCGATGAACAATACCGACCAACCATAGCCCTACACGATACGCTCTACGGATCCGTGCGAACAAAACTGCTACACTCGTCTTTATTATCATATATGTTTGTGCGTACTGTTTTACGGATGGAAAACATGTATTAGCTTTTTTTTCCTGGAGTACATCCAGTTGTCCAATTGGTTTCGTTTCACTAAAATCTCATTTGGCATCTTCGGTGCTGTTGCGAGATTTGTGACTATGAGAAAGATTGCTTACTTATTCTTCCAGGATTGTAAGTTGACCCGAAGGCCCTGACTTGTATTCTCTGATTTTTTCCGGATATCGCAACTATGCCGTTTATCCGGAGGGTTTATTTGCCGTTCTTTAGGCAGGATTGTGGTGACTGACGTGAGTGATCACACTGGGGAAATGGCCGGCAATGAAGCTGCCGTGGCTCTGATTAGCGGATTGTCCGAAAGGGACGCCGTCGGTAGGAATTTGTCCAGTAGTCTGGACAGGAACATCTGAAACTCTGGAATATCTGTTTCCCGGTGGATTTGCGCATTCCTTACAAACCAGGGAGCGTTTACTATAGTGCGAAGCGCACGTGATTGAAAATACTGAAGTCTTTTAATCGATGAGGTTGGGAGGAACGGGTACCAGGGCGGATGTCCGTAAATAAGGACTGATCTGACCATGGACTTGCACAGGGTTAGTTGGTTGTCGAGCGTGAGCTTACTTCTTCTGTTGATTAAGGGGTACAGTATACGGAGCAATCCGTATGCTTTCCCGGTGACTTTCTTGAGATGCGCCATCCACGTAACGGCCTTGTCAAACTCGAGTCCCAGATAGTGAGCCGATTTGGCCCACTTGATAACGATTCCATGTATAAGGATATTCTGGCGGATTATCGGCTTTCTTCGGGTAAAAAAGACAGCCTGGGTTTTGCTGCGATAGATTGCTAGTCGCCATTCGACCAACCATCTCGAGGCTTTCAACGTCTGCCTTTGAATCCTAGATGTAATCATCCAGGGAGCGTAGGCCGACGTATAAAAAGCCGTATCATCAGCATAAAATGCAGTCTGCACGTGCAGAATCTTAGGAAAGCCCGCCATGTAGCCATTGAAGATTACGGGGGCAAGAGGGGAACCTTACGGTGCTCCCGCTTCTATTCGCTGGACGGATGAAAGAGTACCATCGACGAGCACTTGGCCAGTGCGTCCAGTCAGAAATGATGCCAAAAGCTTGACTAGGTCGGTTGGTATACTGAGTCTGAGCATCTTCACTATGAGTCCGAGATGCCAGACTCTGTCGACTGTTTGCGAGAGGTCTAGAAAGACAGCTCCCGTGTGTTGCCTTCTGTCGACCAAGAGGGCGCGCTGTCCACATTCTTTTCTAATTGTGGACCCTGGGGAGTAGGCAGATTGAGGCCTCGGAGTAAATCAACTAAATTCTCTTGAAAATGGCTTCAAAGTGGAAGCCGAAACGTCGAGATTTTATAAATCTAAAACGCGGTTCTACCCGAGAACCTAGTAATTCTAATATTACCGACCGCGGAAGCCTTTCCGAACATATATATATATATGGACATATAGACACAGATATACATACATATATAGACACGCACACACCTTTTCTGCAAGATCTTGACAGGGAGCACTAGAATGGCTGAAACTATTTATATCAGTGCTCTATAAAAAGCATTATCTGCTGAAGCCACACAAATCACGTGCTGAGCTACAGCAGCACTAAAGTTCAAAGACAAAGAGAAGGCAGTGTCTCATATGTTCATTTTCGAATTACCTCGCGTCTACAATTTCGACATTACCTCGCGTGACAATTAGCGCCTACATTAACTGCCGTTAGCTGAAACATCATGACAAATTGTGAATATAAAACCAAGTAGAAGAATAACTTGGGCTTTGACAGTATTTTCCGTCATGTCTTAACATGTCGACAGGTATAGTTTTAAGTGTGAGGAAACTCACATAGCACTGGCAAACCCAGCCATATAAACATAGCACCGCCCTCATAACCTACAAATATATTTTTCCGATTATATTCACAGTAGGCTCATAAATTCTACTTAGTTTTGAGGCTGAAAGAGGGCGCTTTAAATTAATTATACTGCGGGAAAAAATTCTAATGCAAATATAAAAATTTTAAAGAAACATAGAGAGGCTGAGAATTAAGTTGAGGATATAACAAATGATCTTTTATTTCCTGGTAAAACAAAATTGACTTTCTGGACAACCTTATAACGGGTGATTAGTCTAGTGTGTCCAAAGTTCCGATATGAGTCGCCTGACAAACGAACTGTGTGTTTGCGCGTAAGTCTGTAAATTTGTGTCTCATATAGTCGGGCAAATGGAGTGTTTAGCATTAGAGCAACGTTTGCAAATTCTTGAAATTTATTATCAAAATTGGGGTTCTGTTTACCAAACTTATGTCCATTTTCTAGTGCACATATCGCTAAACCGAGCAATGTATTCGCCGAATTATCGACAAATTTGGAACGCATTTTACCCCGTTCGATATTAAAATAAAAATTAGATAAAAACTGTGCGTTCCAAAGAAAATTTCGCCGCTGTTGCTGACGGTGTTGATGAAGATCCAATGTTATCAATTCGTCGCTGTTCACAGGAAGTGGGGTTTTGTGATTCAACTACGTAGATTATTTAATTTATAATTTGAATGGTATTGATCTAGAGGAGATGTGTTCCCAACAGTACGGCTTCACATGACATACAGTCAACGCAACAATGTTATTTACTGATGAACAATTCGGTGTGAAAATTATTTCGAGGAACAGACCTGTTAATTGCCAGCAAAGTCATGTTAGATTTTTTTTTGGGCTATGTTACATTTTTAATCTACGCCGATAAAGCTGTTACTACTGACGCCTTGGACGTCAACATAACCTGGACAATTGTGGACACAAGACCCCCAATTGTTTGAAAAAGTGGTCAGAAATTGGATTGACAAAATGATTATCAGAAGTAGCTGCAGAGGGCATTTGACCAAAATTGTCATTGAACATTAATGTCATTAAATATTAATTTCATATATAAATAATTTCAAGGCATGTAATTAGGTCAATTGACAGTCAATTAATTTATACATTAATTACGAACATAAGTGTAAACAAAATAAGTCATGTACGTGTATCTCCCTCAAAAAAAAGCTGTCTCTATTTGGTTGTTTATTGACTTCGAATATGCAATTTGCAAAAATAAATCCTACATAATTAAAGGGGCAAAATTCTCTTCGAATTTCGTTTTAGCAAAAATTTTGTTTTGTGCGAGACATGAATATTTAATGCGGCAAACTTTAAATTACAAAGTTTCACGAATTTCAATCAAAAGATTATTGTAATACTAAAACAATGATTTGATATACGTACAAATTTATTTTTAGTTCGGAAAGCAACTTTGTTCGTATATATGTGGGGTTTGTTAACTTTATTCTAAACCACAAAGTCATTAGTTTTTTTTTGAGATGTATAGTTATGGGCTGTACAATATCGTTGAATGTGAAACCCACATGACGAGTTCAGTTATCTAAATATGATGATGATTGGTAACTTGACAGTGGCGGCTGGTACATAAGAGCTGCAGGGCTGCAGACCCCCCAAAAAAAATATATAAAATTACATATATTTTGTGACATTTAATTGTAGAGATTTTTTTGCTTAGTAAATCTAGTAAGTTATATCTCTTATATTCAATTTCGGTTTGTGAAATATATTTTATAAATGATCTGCTGCATTGCAGAACCTCCATATTTCAAACTCATGAAGCGCCTCTATCAACTCGATACTAGTATGACTAATAACTCGGTCATGACCAATAATTTTGCTGAGCAATTGTCGGATTTGTAGTGGCTCAAATAACCCACCTTAGATCTGCATGGCCTTTCAGATGTTGAGCATCTAAGGTCAGGAGAATACAGAATTGGTACATGCGGACCAGCCTGTTTGGCTTTTCGCGTTATCTTTTTGGCTGCGGCTTTTTCGTGATTATTTTCAGCATGAAGCTGTACAGCTTTTACTAACATACCGCAACAAACTAGATTACAGACGTGGCAAGATAGAGATGCCCATCTTCAAGATTGGTTTATACCAAGAGAGGAACTTCCTCTAGGATACACAGAGGAATGGGTAACCTGGCGATCCTTGATTAAACTACGCTCCGGAGTTACAGGGTCCAAAAGTAATATGCATAGTTGCACCGTCGAGGAGCTCATGAAGGCTACTCCAAAAGCGTTAGGCGTGGCCAGCTTCTAGTCTAAAACTGATTAGTACTCATGTTCTGGGTTGCTTTGTATGTGTTATACAATTTTATCATTACGAAATTAAGCCACAAAACTTCATAATGCTTCGATGCATATAACACGATTGTACGTATCTTTTTTTGTACCTCCCATATTTCGTTTCTTGATCTTTAAGACACCCGAATGCAATGCAATGCTGTGAATGTTGAGATGATTACGCAATGACCTGATCATTTCAGCTGAGCTTTTCTGATCTGAGATTCTATGCTCAAACTGTTGGTTCTTTCAAGTACATCCACATTGATGTGATACTCCTGCCAAATTAGTCATAACATTTTCCGGAGGCAGCCTGAATAAAACCTCTTGAGTTGCCTGGTTTGTTTTCGATACAGGACTCAGGAGTCAGCTCCATGCAGAAGAGTGGGATTATAAACACTGATTGTAATGTGTTGCTTTGAGTCTCGGTTACTAAACACGATTCCCGTTAGACGTTCAAAATTGGCACCGACACCTTCAGTAGCGTATTTAATTTTTAGGCGATACTTTTTTTTCTGTCCTACCTGAAAACCTGATACTTTATAAAAAAAATTCCGTTGGAATAAAAAATTAAGTGAATTAGAAGCTTCACTCCAAAAATTCGATTTCCCATATAAATAACACGGGATTTTTTTTCTGTTTCAACTTGCAACTCGATTATTAGGTATTTTTTCGTTGGGATAAAAATATACGTTCATGGCTAATTAAATAAATCTTTTTTAATTATTAGTCTAATCACTAAGTCCAATTCACTTCGATACTACTAATCACTACTACTGATATTTATTACGAAGAAAAAAAACAATGAGGTTAATCTACATTCATCAATAATCAGTGCCAGTCAATGCAAATAAAGAGCAAAACTTTCTATTTACTACAGTGAAAGTATAGACGAAGTCAAAAACAGCGCCCGAAAATATGCCCGAAAATTTGAATTTGAATTCTTTGATGGTATTATGCTTTCATAGTAATTATTGAAATATAGTGCTTATTGTAAGTTAATTGTTAATGTAAGATCAATAAATTTCAATTTGAAAGAGTTTTCATGTCAATTATTATTAACATTTACGTTTCAAGCTCTATAACTGAAAAACTGTCGGTAGGACAGCGTTTTCTCGAAGGAACTTTTTTGTAGCAAATTTAATGCCTTATAAAAGTTGTATACTCATTTTTTCCAAAAAAAAAAAATATTACCAAAAAATCGAGTTTTGCAAAATTTCACGTGTTATTTATATGGGAAATCGAATTTTTGGAAGAGTAAAGCATGTAATTAATTTTTTTTCCAACAGGAATATTTTTTTATAAAGTATCAGATTTTCAGGTTGGACCGAAAAAAAAATATCGCCTAAAATTGAAACACCCTACCCTTCAATCTATATTTAACGTCTCCTTGCATGTTGGCAGAGCAGGAAATTTGTATTTCTATCTTTTCAAATGGCGGACCATTCACAACAAATCAGCTGTCTTATCTTTCCGTATTAGAATCAATATATAGCGAAATTATTATTTTCTGTTCCTTAATAAGGCCGAACGCACCATAGGCCTCACTAAGTAAGTCCAGAATCTTTTGTAATGCCGATACACTATGCGCTACAAGCGCATAGTCATCCGCTTTGCGATGGTAGTCCCTTGTGTTTTTGATTTGGTTTTAAGTCATGATATATTCGTGTAATTTATAGTGCTATCTTTATCTTATTACACGCATTATGTAATGATACATTTACGCTTCCATCACAATACATTCATTTTAAGTCACTAGCGTTGGTTCTTCATATTTATTGACATATATTCCCTCAAATATTAGTTCTTCATCTTCTGGGCCATTTTTGTATTACGAAAAAGAATAATACGAACTTAATCTTCCAAGATAGAACTTTTCTTTTCTATACACTTTGGGAATCTTTCAGGCGATTGTCTAATCCCAGGTAGAAACAATTTGATGGTTTTGATACGATAAAGTCATTGAGGCTTTTTTGAACTTTGAGAGATCTGAAGCGGCTATCAACTAGGCCATGCTACATGAATCGGAAGAGATGAAAAATATCTTTGCTTTACTTGTTGGTTGTTTACAGAGTCAGTTTTGCTGATGTGGCCATGCGTTGCTGTAATGCAAAATACTTTTTTCTTTTTTCCATGCTATTATGAGGCATTTTTTTCCCCAGAACATCACTAATATAAATCAGTTGTTGTTGATAACAGGAACAGTGACCGTTTAACCAAATTGGAGCAACTCATAGTGCAAGACGTCCAGCTGATACGACCAGATATACAGTAAAACCTTTTTAGAGTAAATATTTTATTTTGTGGTACTGGTTGATGGTTCACCAGAATTAACCACGATTTTCGCCGCTTTGAATTATTGTAGAGGATTCACTTTTTGTGGGAAAACTTTTCTTAATATTTCACAAAGGACTATGCTGGTTTTGAAGTGGCTAATTGAAAATAACCTTTTGAAGTGTTTACTCGCGGTCTTCCTTTTAGCCTCTTACCCATCGGTTTCCAGTTCATAATGGCCAGCACAGTACTTTCCTACTGAATCCATTTCATCTAATTATCTTTATGCAACATAGTGTATCCTGCTTGCTTAGAAACTATCTGATTTCGTGATTTATTAGGCTTCGGTCCTCTACTTCGATTCTTCTTTGATCCGTATATTGTTCCTCTTATTTTTCTCTCTCGATACTCTCAGTTTTTCTTCCTCTTTGATTGTGAAGATCATCGTTTCTGCTGCGAACGTTACTATGGATCTTATTATTGCTTTATAGATTCTCCTAGTTGTGTCAAATCTAGTCGTTTTGTTTTTTAATAACTTGTTATATCTGTAGTATGTTTTGATGCCTGTTTGGTTTTTGTGCGATCTTTACATACTCCTTTCGTTGTTTCGATTTATTACTATACCCAGATATTTAAAGTCGTCTACGTCCTCTGAGTTGAGATCTTACAGAGACCCGATTGTTGATTCGGATTGTTAGGTCATAGTTATAGATTGTTACATGTTTTGTCTGTTGGTGGTTTGACTCCTTAGGGTGTGTACATATGCTCTCTCGTCAAGAATAGGGAGTACCTCTCCACAATCAAACAACCCATACTTTCGCCGACTTCTCGTCGGATGGTCTATACATACAGCCCTTCGATTTCTTTGGACTACGTCCAATGAGACAATAGTAGTCAGGGGTTATACACTCCCGACCGTTGGGTTCCACAATCTTATGTGGAACGCACAACAACCTGCGTCTCCGCAAAAATGAACATTCGTTAGTTACTTGATCGGGAGGGAGCTCCATCATATATATATATATATATATATATATATATATATATATATATATATATATATATATATATATGCCCACAAGGTAGCGTAACGGACCGTGGAGGGAAAATATTACAGAAATCTTTCACTCTTTCTCCACGTGGTGCCACCGATCGCCTTCGCCGAACTGTCAACCATGCGACGTCACGTGTCACGTGTGCGACGTCACTTTCAGCCGTCATCAGCCGAGCTCTAGACGAACGCAAGGAAAACAGTTCGAAGAGACGATCGGGGCCAGACCAGATTAACTGGCCATTTTAATGACGGAGTTGTGTGCGATCACGACCCGTCATCATGTTTGACCTTCAGGCCTATCATATGGTCATCATTTTCAGATCATTATTCGTTAATTTCACTTTTAGTTTGGCTATGACCAAGTAACAATCAGAACCAAATTTCAGGTCTCTGGAAGAGTTGTGTCGAAGAGCTAGTGTTGATGCCTAAGCGGAGTTGAAGAAGCCACCAGAACATGACATTGTTTATGCAGACGTTCTTAGGAAAGCGAGGTGGATTGTTTGATCTAGCGCCATCTAACTGTGAAAGTTGGCAGCATGCTCCGTGAGCCATATTGAGCTGTTCAGATGTACCTCGACTGGGGTGCAAAATAGGCCACATATTATTTGTTGATTATATTAACTCTGACTTAATACACAAAATTACTTTCCAAACCATCTATAAAAAAAGTAAACAATTTTCTGAAATAAACAAAAAGTTTCAAGTTGATATCATTTCGTTTTCTTTACAAAATAGAACGATACTTTAAAATATAATGATGATGGCATGGTCCACAGGGTCATTCACTGGACCTGTAATTTCAAGCTGTGGTGGTATGGCTGGCAAGTGCTTGTCAAAAATTAGTCTTACTCATTTTTTGTGACGCTATGTAAGTTGATTGATACGATGTTCTTTAATTATTGCTATTAGTTATTGAATATTTAAAATTAGTTGTCCTTAAACTGTCAGTTCTTGATCAAATTATCACTATAAAAAATCTAAAAAACCTTAAATCACAAATTACCAAAAGTAAATCAAACGTACGTATCGCGCATCTTATAAAGCGTCACGTCATATTCAACCAATCACAAAACTCGGAATCCTGAGCGTGAGTGAGAAAAAGAGAGAGAGAGAGAGTGAGAGAATGTGCGGACCTGTAATGGCGCAGGCGCGGGGACGGCAACTGCGCCGCCATCGTTCATTCTGACGACGCAGACACGTAGTGCTATCTAACGCTGGACGCCCTAATCTTGGACTGGCGCCGCAAGGTCCTGTATCGCTGGTTCGTGTCTCGGCTTAACTGTTGGTTCCTGCTGAACACCAAACACTTAGTGCATGATTCTACGAGGAGAGATTCGGTGGTGACGGGATGGATGACATGGCTAAGAAAGAACAAGTGAAAGAGAGTGAGAATCAGGATGCTATATGGGGGTTAGGTTAAAATTAAGTGAATCGTGAAGGTAGGAACAACAAAAAAACCACAAAAATAATATAAATAAAGTATATGGGGCATTCCATGCCATATCGACCACTTTTGAACCCGACCCCTTTCGATTCCGCTGAAACTTTTGTATCCTTTTCTACCCCTCAAAGACGTTTCTCAGAATTTTTTCAATTTTTTTTACCCAACCTAAAAAAATTTATGGGTTTTTGAAAAAATGGCTCTTTTTATTTCAAATAGCTATAACTTTTTCAAAAATTGACCTATTGAGACTTTTTTTTTAAATTTTTGTTTATAAATGCACTTTTTAGAAAAAAATAGAAAACAAAATTCAGAAATCATATTCTAAAAAATATTTCAGTTTTTTGCAAAAAACCGTCATTTTTTCGAAACCCCACATTTTTTTTCTCTCAAAAAAAAACTTTGATTTTTTCTGTAAATATTCCCGTGCAAAGGGGAGTGGGCCGACTTTTTCTTCTATTTTTTTTTAATTTTTGACAAAGTGAAAAAGTTTGAAAAATTAAACAAAAAACATTATTTTCAATTAAATAAAAAAAAATAGAAGGAAAAGTCGGTCCACTCCCCTCTGCATGAGAATATTTACAGGAAAAATCAAAGTTTTTTTTGAGAGAAAAAAAAACTAAAAATGTCGGATTTAGAAATAATGACGGCTTTTTAAAAAAAACTGAAAAATTTCATAGAACTTGATTTTATATTTTGTTTTCGAATTTTTTTCTAAAAAGTGCATTTATAAACAAAAATTAAAAAAGAAACGTCTCAATAAGTCAATTTTTGAAAAAGTTATAGCTATTCGAAAAAAAGAACCATTTTTCAAAAACCTATCAATTTTTTTGAGTTGGGTAAAAAAATTTGAAAAAATTCTGAGAAAAGTTTTTGGAGGGTTAGAAAAGAACAGAAAAGTTTCGGTGAAATCGAAAAGGGGTCGGGTTCAAAAGTAGTCGATTTAGCATCGAATGTCCCATATGAAGTAAAACTTATATTTTAAAAAACTGTCTAAATAAAGAATCATAACTATTTTTATATATTAAGAGATTGTTCAATTTGTTTAATATTGATAAAACATTATTATTTTTTATTCGATGCGTGTACAAAAAAAATGTCTCACGACATTTATTAATGTAATTATTAAGATTCTTCTAATGCTATTTGCACCAGCTTTATCTGGGAAAAAATAGAGCTATGAGTGGTATGGTGATATTTATTCAAATTATGATAGTTCGATCCATCTGTTGTATATTTTTCGAGCTCGTATAAAGCGATACAAAGTGTGTGATAAAGTTGTTAACCTTTCGTTAGGAGGTCTCACGACCCAACCAAAATGTTCAAATAAAACGGGTGGGAGACCAATTGAATCGGCGTCAATTACAGTGCGAATATCTTAAATAGTGCAGTTTTTTTTCCGTTTACGGTTTCAGACACCAACACAACTAAAACGATTAACAATACTTTGTGTATACAGGTATATTTTTGTTGAAGATTTTGGGTTTGTTTTTATGTTTTGTTCTTTCTTATCAATGGCTTACGAATGGGAACAGCAGCGACTGTTAATATTAATAGAACAAGTTTTACCTAAATTTGACTATGAAGCTGAAGAGGATAAAGACGTACTAGAAACCAGAGAAGATAATGAAAGGGGACAAGAGGCGAAAAATGACACAGATACCGATATACGAGAGAGGCCGTATCTTCTGGCAAAAGATGGTAAAACCCAATGGGAAAAGCATGTTATATAGAAAAACAACAAAAAACTAAACTTGAAGAGATTTTGAGAGGAGATGATTTAATCTGATGAGATTAAATCATCTCCTGATGATGCTAACATGCTTAGCGAAACGTGCGTCGAGCAGTTCAAAAAAGTGTTTTGGTGTTTAGTGGTAAATTTCTTCAAGTTTAGTGTTTCACACCAAAGGTTCCAATAGAAGAATTGAGAAAAACAACGTTAGAACAAGATCTATTAACATTATCGAACTACATTTTCTTCAGCACCTAGGAAACAGTTTACTATCTGAACAATTTAGGATTCGAGCAACATTGGAATATATTCCAAGAGCCTTGAGAAATCGAACATCAGAGATATGCGGTTTGGATCAAGCCCGCCAAGATGATCCAAGGGTAGCAGTTACAGGGCGTGGTGTTATATGTGATTCAATGAAAAATAGGAAAACACGATTTAGTTGTAGAATGTGTAAAAAAGGAAAGGAAAAGATTTACGGTTAGAGACGCATCAGCAAATACAAGCCTATTTAGCAACTGGACCTACAGCTTAACGTGGGTTCCGAACCACGCTCATCAGCCACCGACAACCCAGGCCAGCACCCCCCTCAGGCTATCAACCCTTGGTTATATGCTTATCCATAAGTCTATCAGGAAGCCTACCGACTGGCAAGTGACCAACGTAAAACACTTAGGTCACAGATGCCTTGCCTAGATCACAGACATTTAGGAAGTAAACAAACAGAAAGAAAAAAAAATAAAAACAACCATCCGAGCGCTGGAATCCAACCAACTACCGCTCCAATGCGGTTTCGGTACAGCAGCGGCAGGCGGCTGCTCTTACCGTCCGTATCAACGCGACCGGCAATGTGTAAAACGTTTTTATTTCTAGAGTAGTTAGTTATTCTCATGTATTAGAATGAGCTTTAATTTTAAGTATGTTTATGAGCTTTTATACCTCTAATAATATTATTTCCTTTTGAAATAAAGCATCTAAAACAAATTTGATAAATAATAATTTCCGGTCAGTCAGACCTACGCCACTAATGTACTATACATTAGACAAGCTACTAAAGAAATATTAAATAAAGTGTTAAAGACAAGTGTGAATCAAAGTTACTTTTCCACATAGTCACCGCGTAGATTGAAACATTTGTCATATAAGTCGACGAACTTTCCAATACCCTCTTCGTAAAAGGTTGCTGCCCGCATATTGAAATAGGCTTTCACGGCGTCTTAAAGCTCTTCTTTAGTGCGAGAGCGTTGTCCCCTTAGATCTTTCTTCAACTGCCGAAAAAGTTAAAAGTCACTGGGCGCGAGATATGGGCTGGAAGCCGGGTGATCCAACACTTCTCAATGAAACTGAGTAAGAAGCTGTTGGGTTATCGCAGTAGTCTTGTGTTGTCATGAACGAAAACAATTACAGATGACAGCATGGCTGTTCATTTGTTCTGAATGGCTCTCCGCAGGCGATGTAATGTCTGATAATACACGTTTGTAGTGATCGTAGTCTAGGGGCGTGACGTTGAATGAAAAAATCGATTAATTAATAATCTATTTTTCTTCGCTACTTGTAAAAAATCTGGATATTTTTCTATATAATGATAAAACCAGTCTAAGTGGTCTTAAGGCGAACGAATATAGATATCTATAATTGGGTTGGGTATTTATCTATTTTTTCCCAGAACAAAGAAGTACTTACAGGTTACTAGGAAATAACCCCCATCAGCACCAGCCGTCATGTTTTATAAACGTTACTTTTAAGGAACATATGACATAGAAATTATATTAATATTTTATTGATGTAAAAATAAACGAAATAAATTAAAAAAAAATCTGTTCTCAGATATCAATAGAATAATGCCGTTTATAAAAATCGATTAAAATGTATATATAAAATCGATTATTTGAAAAATTAATATTAAAATCAATTATTTTTTTACATCCCTATCGTAGTCCCCCTCCATAAACTACACGACCAACACACCTTTCTGATCCCAGAAAATGGTAGCCATGATCTTCCTGTTGCTGAAAGTTTGTCTGAACTTTTTGGGTTCGTTCGGAGAGTGTGTGTGCATCCAGTGTTTGTATCGTTTTCTCGATTCAGGATTATCAAAAAGAATCCACGTTATGATGAATTTCAGCCAATGGATTAAAGCCTATCGCAATACGCTGGCGGCAACCTTCTGTGAAGAGGGTATTGGAAAGATTGTCCACCGGCAAGACGAATGCCTCAATCTTCGCCGAGACTATGTGGAAAAGTAACTCTGATTATACTTGACTTCTGCTAATAAAACTAATTTGTTATTCACACTGGTTTTTATTTTATGACCCATCGGAAGTGCAACTTGCATTTAATAATATTCGTAATGCAACTAGATATTCCTGTGGGATATTCAACGCTCGAAACGTCCAAACCCAAATATAAATATTCGCTTCTGCATTAAGTGTTTTCTAATAGATGGCTTCCGATTGTTCGGACAGCTGCAACCATTTAACAACCACAGAACGTGCATTTCAAATTAATGAACCTTCGCCCTTAATGATTTTATTGGCATCGACAAAATAGAACTAGAGAGCTACCGACTAGAGCTACCGACCGAGAACAAACGCTCCAAATGGTTAGTTTGGTTCTGATTACCGTACCGATGATCTAATTTACTCCGGTATCATTCTGATTATTTGTGTTAATCTTAAAATAAGAAGAAAGTAAACTGTTACATATCTGAAAAACAAAAAATTAAAATTACAGAGGTATTATTTAGAGTTTAAAGTCAATCTAAATATTAAACTCGAAGAGATTTACCACTAAACGCCAAATTACTTTCTTGAAATTTCTTGACGCATGTTTCGCTAACCATGTTAGCATTATCAGGAGATGATTTAATTAAGTTTTAAAAAGTTTGGTTGTCAATATTGTGATCGAAGGTATATTGGGCAAATAAAAAGATCATAAAAAAGAAGATTAAATGTGGGAGAAATGACATTTCTTGTGTTGCTCAATATGCAATCGAACATGACCACAATATAGATATTAGAAATTTAAGACTCGTAAAAGGTATAAATAACAATAGGGCTTTGGATGCATATGAAAGTATTCAAATAGAAAAATGTAAGAAAATCACGAACCGGGATAAATGACCTATTCCGTACAGTCAACTTTTTCAATTATTAATGTAAGGCTCAGTAACCTTCATGGTTCATGATTTTTACACGCTTCATTAGGTAGGGTTATCATATAAATAGAATATAGTTTAGTTTTAAAATTAGATTAAATGGTTATCGAAACGTGCGTCGAGAAGTTTTAAAAAAGTGATTTGATGTTTAGTGGTAAATCTCTTCGAGTTTAGTGTTTCACACCGAAGGTTCCAATAGAATAGTTTTATACACATATTTCTGTTAATAATAATAATAATTGAAAATGATGTTTTCTTTTCTTCATTTTTTAGTGGATTTAGTTTAATTATTCAACATTTTTAAAGTAGAGTGTTACAACATTTTCTTTATGTAATATGACAATCCAAATACAAGGTGGTCCAAAGAGTTGATAAAATGTTATTTGGTTGACATGCTTCAAACTTTTTTTCATTCCTGATTTTCAAAAATTTGAAGGATACATTCAGAACACTTGGCTCCAACAAGACGGAGTTATCTGCCATACTTCCATTTTCACTTTCCACGTCATTCAGGTGCTTTTTCCGAGAAAATTGCTTTCTCGAAGAAGAGACATTCAGTGGCCCCCCACCCAAGCTTAGACCTGACTCCCTGTAATTTTTTCAGGGAGATATCTTAAAAGCCAAATGTACCGCAACCGCCCTGTCACTCTGGACGATCTAAAGAAGAATATTCGGCAAGAAATCGAAGCCATAATTGCAGACACTTTTCGTCGCGTTATGGCAAATTTTATAGGTCGGCTTCAGAAGTACCAGGTCAGAAATAAAGCACATTTAGACAATGTAATCTTCAGTCCAAACATGAATTTCCAATATTATTTGCAAATTTTAAGAATAAATTTGTTAATTTGTTTTTTTTAATTGTATTTAAAAATATTAACAACTCTTTGGACCATCCATTATAAGACAGAGAGACCCCTAAGCTTTATATTATTATATTTAATAATGGATGAGGTGGTAAAAAATGCCAATAAAGAAAAAAGACAAAATTATCTACTAAGAAACAGATGATGAAGTGCTTACAGTTCAACTTGAAGAAAACTTACCAAGATTAGTGCACCGACTACTCTATGGACCAATTTATATATACGTTGATCCTAACCGATGGCCTGATTTTTATAGTTCAACAGCCCGTCAATGAGCTTGGATCTCCTTCAACTTTTGCTTTCACTTAGTCAATATTGAGTAGGCAGTTTTTATTGTGCAGTAGTTCTTCAACATCTTATCTTGTTTCATCCTATCACCCTGACTTCTTTAGTCTACCTTTTTTTTCTGTTACTCAGTATTCACATCTTTGTGTAATTGCTTGAGTTCGAAGTTGTACATGATACCCCCAATTTCCATAATCATTCCACAACATCAAAAATTCTTCGTGGTTCTCTTCTTTCAGATACTGTAAGCATCTCTTCCGTTTCGTTCGTAAGAGTGCGCCCTTCTCGCAGCCATGGGTGACTACTGGTCGAATGAGTGTTTTATAAATCTTAAGTTTCATGTTCCTTTGTATTCATTTAGATTTTAGAACAGACCACAATAAGTAAATGGTTTTATTATTTTTTATAACATGATTTTTGATATCTCCTGTGATATGTGCGTAGTTTTCATCTAGTATATTTTGCAGAATGATTGAGAATTAGACCTTTCTAATGATCCTTTTTATCGTTTGAATATATTTAAGTCATCTGCTTACTCTATGTGTTTTTCTTTATTTATCACTGCTTCGCTAATGACTGTTCAATATTATGTTAAAGAGGATTGGTACCAATCCATTTTCCTATTTTAAACCTTCTCCAATCTTAAATTCTACTGTAGCCTGTTGTTGGATTTTTTTCTCCATTGCCTCGTATACTACTTCCTTACTGCTGATCACAGGAACTATCACCCATATAATTTTTTTTGTGTTATGATAGTGTGGATGTAATACTTTCTGTTTTATCCATCCATTGAAAGCAGGTGTGTAATTTCTTATTAGTTTGTTGAGATGAACTAGCTCAGGGCTTCACATTTTTCTTTCCTTTGAAAATAAAATTCCTGAACATACGATGTATAATAGGTGTTTCGGTTAATATTTTTTTCGCAAGTTTGAGCGTTTATTTCCATAACAAAACTAGTTATCTTAATTATCAAATATTGGCCATCGTTAGCTATTGCTTTTTCCCATCTTTTCATCAATGTGTGTTTGTTTGTTTTGTTTAAGTCACGTCAGCACTGCTGGACGTTATTTAATGACTATCAATATACGGAGAGCAGATATTCTGGATTCTCGCAGATATGCAGATTCTGCCGATCAAACAAAGTTGAGTTAAGTACTGGATTTAATGGAGGCAGAAAACTAGTAAATATGGCTTTTGTTTTTGACTGCTTTATGAGGTTATGTGATATGTAGAACATACGGGACTAAGAACTACAAGATGACTAGATTTATACAGGACAAAGAATTACTAGATGACTAGATATAAAGAAATTTGTTATCATTTCAAGGGTTAGATTGTGGAAAAAATCCGGATTCCTTTAAGTTTTGACGTAAGTTTTTCGACATTCGATGGAGAGAATAAATCTTTTATGGAGCTAGGAAGGGCGAACAGATTATCCAGGAGGAGACTGGCTCAAGGGAGATGCTTTTTAGAGTTTCAGCTGAAAGAATGGACGTATTAGAATGGAGTTTGTATTTATTTGAAAAATGCGGAGAGAGACTGGCTGCGCCAACACCAGAGCACGAGTTAGAACCATCTGTGAAGACTAGAATGGGAGAAGAAAACGATCCGAGTAAATTGCGAAAATGGGACTTAAAAAATAAAGAAAAATAGGATTATTTGTCAGAATTGAATAGGGAGAAGTTAATGTTTGGAGGAGACAAGAGCCAAGGCGGATAAAGAGAATAAGTGGAAGGAAGCGAGGCGGAAAAAGGAAAGAAAGAGATCTGGAAAAGTTGGCTAAGGTCCAGGAGGATCCATAGGCTTTAGAGTCATATATGGGAGAGAGGTATTTACCAGATCGGAATAGCATTTTGGGTACTGTAGAGTTAGGAGTTAAGTTTGCTGCAGCCCTAAGGAGAAATTTGGTTCTTCTCCATTTTAGAGGTTCAAGCGAAGAAAGACAATGGATTGTCTTGATTTGAGTTAAGATATGAAGGACAAGAAGACTAATAAATATGGCATCCGTAGTCGAGTTTGGGTCGTATTATGGATTTGTAAGCATGAAGTGTGGAAAGCTGGGTTAAACCTCTATCTTTGTGGGATAGCCATTTTATGATGTTTAAGTTGGGAATAGATCTGGCTTAAAGGTGTTAAAGTGATCTTTCCAGGATAGATATCTATCGAAGGTAAGTCCCAGGAATTTGAATGAGGCTTTGGATGGGATAGGAGAGTTTTGATACGGGAGGGAATGAATTATGTTGCATAGTCGTTTCCTGCAGAAATGAACTATCGCTGATTTACTGGTAGAAATTTTAAATCCTGAACAGATAGAGCATTTCAGGGTGGAATTTAAGCAGTTTTGTAAAACTCTTTCTCCCACTCTTGGGGAGGAAACAGAGCAGAAGATCAGGATGTCATCAGCAAAGAGACGTATGGATAGATGAGCATCAATGAAGTCGAATAAGGAGTTTATAGATATATTAAATAACGTAGCGCCTTAGCTCAGATCTCTGGGGGACACCATTTTGAAGTGGATAGGAGGGGGATAAGTGGCCATTTACTTAAGATCCGGAAGAGAGAAAGTCAGGAAAAATAGAGCATATTACCTCTCTCTTCCTATCAAATAATTGATTCCGCGCCAAAAGAACTTTTCGTTTTTGAGGCCAACCATTCATCAAGCCAAATTTTTACCAGCCAATATATATATATGTTGGGGGTCGGGCATCGTCATGTTGAAAAATGACTTTATCGGGTCCTTGAGCGTATTCTGTCGTTTTTCCTTCCTTTTTTTCCAATTATTGTTGATATCGAGCGCCAGTAATTGTTTCACCAGATTCGTAATACACAGCTCCCCTACTATACCACCAAATACACAGCAAAGCCTTTTTTCCATGTACATTGAGCAGTGTTTGTGATGTTGAAGGATGGCCTGGGTCTACACATGATTTTTTACGCTTTGGGTTGTCAAAATAGATCCACTTTTCATCACCTGTGAACATTCGATGCAAAAAAATATTTACTTTTCTGTTTGACAAGCAAAATTTCACAAGTAGTTTTTCGCCTTTCAATGTCTCTTTCCTTCAAATCATATGGCACCCATTTTCCTCTCTTCTGGATTTTTCCCAATACGTAGAGACATTCGGAAATAGTTTATTGGGTAACATTTAATGCTTCTGATTCAATTTGTCAGTTGAATCTTCATCCAATAATGCTTGCAAATCTGCATCTTCGAATAGATTCGGCTCTCCTAGATGCTCCTTGCTTTTTATATCATCACTTTTAAAGCATTTAAACCATCGTTTATAAGTTTTTTTTTTGGTGGGAGTATGGTTGCCATAAGCTTCAACCAAAACAAATAACTTTCAGCAGCTATTTTCTTCAAATGAAAAAAGGTTGTAAACTTCCTCATAAAAAGTCTTCTTCCATACATATCCATATCCATACATTCTTGGTACATAATTCGCCAAATTTAAATCTATGAAAAACTGTTTTATGCATAATGACAATTAATAACTAACTGGCCTTTGATGGCGTATGTAAACCCTCCATTGCCATGCCATTTCTTAGCAAAACAATATTATTAACCAAAACACCTAATATTTCTTTCATAGAATTTTTTTTAGTAACAGATGGTGATGATGTTTAATAAAATAGTACTTCTTTTAAAAGTATAATGGTTTTTCTAATTATTATATTTTTTTTAAACCTTTTTGAAATATTCATAGACTACCAACTGAAAAATGTGAATGGTGTGACACATATGAGTTTTCATCAACAGAAATTTCAAAATTCTAACACATCGATTTCATTCGTAATAATTTGTGATAGTAGCATTTCTCGAAAATATAGAAATAAATAGTAAGTAAGGTAAAAGTACCCCTGAAACTTCTATGGCAGTGAAACCATGAGCAGAAGAACAGTTTTAAGTGGTTTGTAATATTTCGGGAAGCAGAGGCAGCAACACTGCCAGGGAAGGCGTTTAAAGGTAAATTTAGAAAAGGTAGTAATGATAAAAAAGTATCGCAGTGCACCACCTTCCCCTATATTCCACCTAATTTACCTAGAAATACATTTCGGCCATTCCCACAACTGATCGTGGCGATAAAAGGAATGCGTCTCGATATAACTTTGGAGGGAATTACTAAGTGAAACAAGAAGTCTTACTACATATAAGTCTTGTGCATTTTGTATTTAATATAACGTCAGTGAATCAATCTTGTAAATTTACCAACAGCCTGTAAACTTTTGGGTTATCTCTCCAAACATTTTCGCGAATAATAATTCTGTTTTCATTATAAATACGGAAGGTATTAAAACTACAAAAGGTTCCAAACCTTGTAAACCTATATCTTCCATTATAAGTTAAAACTAATGGTGTTTAGACAATGTTCCCTTTAAACTAGAACAGGACGTAGGCTTAGTTTGTTACTTATTGCTGAATATTAAGTTAAAGGTATTTGCAAGTAACCTGTTTACGTATAATTAATGCAAATCGATTTTCTATATGCCCTTTATCTAACCATTTTATAAATAGATGGTAAGGCCATGTTGACAGTGGAAGCTATCGTGTATTTTAAATAAATTTAAAATTAAAACTTCTATTATATATTTAACTGAGGTAGATGATAGATAATATTGATTAACTTTAAATAAACGAGTTAAGCTTTATACCTAGATTTTTAGTAAATTTGTATTACTGTATTTGTAAACTTGTATTACAATTGTTTCAAAATACAGTGCTTTTTTCAATTTAGAAAACTATATTACACTTTAGAGTAAAATAAAAAAGCCATCAACTTAATTATTATTATTATTCACATATGGGGCCTGGTGGGCCACGCAAGGTACAGTTAGAGGCGTTTGTTGTTGTTAGCCTTCCTTTGCGCCCATACTAATTTCATTCTTTCGCTATGAGCTTTTTTCCTTTTGTCAGTCCAAGTTGTTCCAGTTTTCCTACATTTTTCTCCCTGGCCAACCTTCCAAACGTCAACCTTGTGTCTGAAACATCTATCCTGATCTATCTATCTCTATCCTGAAATATTCAGTTTGTGTAATATTTGCTGATCTTAGGTCCTCTTTAATTGCAGCAATCCATTTAATTATTTCTACTTTCAATTGTTTCAATGTCCAGATGTGCAATATAAATTTAATAAAGATGAACCGTTCAAGATTATCTGGTCTTTTAGTAAATGGCACAATTTTTTTTTTGTAAATTTCTATGCTGTCCGAGAAATTTAGTTTATTTTGTTGTAACAACAAAATTTGTAACAACGTAACATTTCCTTCCAAATGTAATTTTATGACATTAAGTGATTAGCATAATGGAAATTATTTTATTCCTTAAAACAACTTCTTTTATGTTCATTGAACTTAGTGGAAAAATACCTTCCTGTTTGTCCAACCTAGACTTTTAGTCTCGAACCACAATAAAATAAACTCTTCAATGAAATGAACTTCTGATTTATTAAGTTTAGTCGCTTGACTTTTATTGTTTTTAATAAGGCATCCTAGACTATTATTTGTTTTGGAAGCAATATTTATATTATTTGTTTTTGATAAATGTTTGGAAGCTAATTTTGATACTTTACCTGTATATGTAATTGTTTTGTACGAATTATTTTTGATATTATTGACACATTAAATTGATACATGATTTAAATTAATAGTTGTATTGTAATTTTTTATGTAAATTATTTTTTTTATAATATGTAAAACATTTATTATTTATTGCGACTGTTTGATGGCATGTAATTATTTATTATAAGTTTGTAGTATAAACATTAATAAAAAATAAATTATAAATAAAAAATTAATAATCATTCAACCGAACTTTTGTTGAAAGGGGTGTTATTACACTTTTGAAGATTATGTTACTTTCCTAAAGAATCAACGGAATTTCGCGGTTATTTTTCTATGCTATCCACGATTTTGGATGGAAACAGTTGCCCCATAAAACATGTATAGTTTATGCTATAGTGTTCCTTGCTTTAAGTTGATCAGTTGATTCTTTTATTTGCAGTTATAACAAGAGTTTAACAGTCACTACAAATACACGCGTACCACTACAAACATTTATATCAGTTGTAGTTTCTGGGTTAGGGTCGTTTTTTCCGACAACTTCGTTATTTTTTATTTTATCCGATATTTATTTACATGAATAGAGTAAAACATTTTTTTCTTGTGACTACAATAACATACAAACAATTTAGCACTAATTTCATTCCTATTTTTCGTATTATTATCAATATTTACTGCTTTAAACAATATCTATTGTTTTTTCTGCATAATTACTGACACTATAAAAAAATTAACTATACTACATTTATTAGCATCGTTTGTAGGCAAAAATAAGCAAAAAAAATTCTAAGTATTCTTTAATGCGATATTGATTGAAGGAAAAATATTATTTGGATTTCTGTTATAATGACTGAGGCAGCCCAAAGGTTATAAAATATTGGGAGATCCCATGATGCAGAATAAGATTGAGTTATGTAATGTTAGTAAATGGAAAAGCAACATATAATAATTCTTGGTATTTGTTTCATATTATATTCAAAATATTCTCTGATATGTTCCGGCCTCACGACCATTTTCAAAGAGAAAATTTATAAATGTATATAAATATATGTTACATCTAATATTTTTACGGATGGTAGATAATGTTTCTAAATCATTCCGGGTGTCCATCCGTTGATGCTGTGAAGAGTCACGACGTATCGCCAAAATCGCATTTGACATTTTCAAGTGTTGTCCGCTTCGACTGAGTTGGACTTTTCAGTCGAAGCGAACAACACTTGAAACATATATATATATATATATATATATATATATATATATATATATATATATATATATATATATATATATATACCTATATATATATATATATATATATATATATATATATATATATATATATATATATATATATATATATATATATATATATATATATATATATACCTATATATATATATATATATATATATATATATATATACATATATATGATATATATATGTATACATATATATATATATATATATATATATATATATATATATATATGTATATATATATATATATATATATATATATATATATATATATATATATATATATATATATATATATATATCATCATCATCATCATCAGCCTGTGTCGATCCACTTCAGGATGAAGGCCTCTTCAGCATGCTTCCAACTTTCACGGTCCTGGGCTTTCCTATGCCACTCGGGTCCAATATACTTGACGATGTAATCAATCCATCGTGCTCTCGGTCTTCTTCGCGGACGTTTGCGATCAAGCGGTATCCACTCCAGGATTGCTTTGGTCCATCTGTCGTCCCATCATCTCGCTATATGGCCTGCCCATCTCCATTTCAATTGCTTTACTCTTCCAATGACGTCACATACTTTTGTTTGTTCCCTAATCCATGCGCAGGACTTTCTGTCTCTTCTTGTAATGCCAAGCATACATCTTTCCATTCCCCTCTGTGCCACCCGAAGTTTTTGAATTGATTGCAATGTGAGGGTCCAAGTTTCACTTCCGTATGTCATAACGGGTAGAACGCACTGATCGAAGACTTTTCAGACAAAGTGGGAATCTGCTCTTTAATACTATGTTGAGTCTGCCAAATGCCCGCCAGAAACATTTAACACGCCGTTCCACCTCCCGGACTTTAGTTATACTTATGTATAACTAAATCTGTGTGAGATGGCTTATGATAAATTGCAAAATCATGTTTATTCTCTTTTTTTGTAACTGTTAAATCTAAAAAGTTAATACTGTTATTTTGTTCTTCTTCGACTGTAAAATGAATGTTCTTATGTAAAGAGTTTATATAAGTTAGGAATTGATTTAATTATCTGTCAGTACCCGTAAAACAAATTATAATGTCATCAACATATCTATACCAGTAAATCTTCTAAATTATCCATAAAAATTTCCGCCAGTAAAGAACTTAAAGGGTTCCACATTATCAAACCTTCTTTCGAAAAATAAAATCTGTTATCAAACTCAAAATAATTCTGATCCAAAGTAATTGATAGTAGGTCTAAATTTTCTTGTTTTTTCTTTTTTAGAAAATCACACTTTCAACGATAATTTCAAAATGTTGCATAACGAAAATAAATCTAAAAAAGTAAATCTTTTAGAGAGACTAGAAATTAATAAAAGGAAAAAAATTGGGTATTTTACTTAATGATCAGGTAGACTTGAATGGTTCATCCTTGTTAAACTTACATTACTCTAGACATTGAGACGCGGGACTCCCAATATCATCATTTATGATTTTATTAGATTAGTTTTGATAGTAACTGCTTTTCTTACTGTTAGTTTAATTTATTGTGTATTTGAAAAAGACACTGTGTGTCGAAACAATTGTCATGCGTACAAGTTTTAAATATAGTGGAAATTTAGATATTAATCATCCGATTTATCCCAAATTTTAATATGTTATTCAGTATACCGCTAGCTATGGCCGGAATCTCCAATATATTTTTATTTTATAACTTTTTTTTTCAAATTCAAGACCGCACCATTTTCTCTAAAAATTTTGTTTATCTCTTTTTCTGGTTCCGGCGATACCTACACTCATATTGATTAATATATATATATTTTTTTAATAAGTGAAAGGGCCTAAACCACAACCCCACCCAGGTTTATTTGTTTTGAGGGTGTCATCTTCAGCACCATTTTTTAAATAATTATATATATTTTTTAATTATTATATATATATATATATATATATATATATATATATATATATATATATATATATATATATATATATATATATATATATATATATATATGTACATATATATATATATATATATATATATATATATTCATTATATATATATATATATATATATATATATATATATATATATATATATATATATATATATATATATGTTTTTGTATGCTTCTTAAGTATTGTAATATACCTATAAAGTTTCATTGTTCTTCTTCATTATTTTCACCTTCAAAAAATCCTAAAAGTACCTTAAATTCCACCGGGTCCCCTTAAATGGTCCGACAATAATATGGTACCTTATTCATCTTATTACCAAATATTCCCAGAAAGAAAAGAAAAAAGTTACAGTGCAGCAATCACAAAACATTAAAAGTTATAATATTAATATGGGTGGTGTTGATTGTAGCGACTAAAACATTAGTTTATATCGAATTAGTGTAAGAAGGAAAAATGGTATTTCCCCCTCATTGATTGACGGGGCTGAGCAAAATACGTGGCAACGGCATCGAAAGCAAAGGGGTGAAATGGATCATTTGTCCTTCAGAAGAAATGTTGCTCTTTCGTTAATTCAAAGCAGTAGAGAAGACATGGGAGTTCATGTGTGTAGACGATTTGGCAGAGCTTCTGCACTAGAGAATGTAGAATAAATATATGATAGAATGGACCACCTCATTGAATAGCAAGATAAACAGACAAGATGTCCGGTTTCTCATAAGAAGGTATCAACAAAATGCCGTAAATGCAGGGTTGCCTTTCATGTGAGATTTTTCATTTATTATCATACAAGGGACTGAAGCAAGAATTTCGTTTGTTTTGTTGTTGTTATTGCTAGTTTATGTAAGTGTTCCTTCTGTGGACTATCATTTTACATTGTTTATAGGAGCTACATTAGCTGTGGTATCTAAGGCGTCAGTCTTACGCTACGACAGTTAATGTGGAGCGGGTTCGAATCCAGTACTAGGCAAAAACGTTTTTCTAAAAATTCTTGTGCATGTTTCTAGGTAAGAGTGTAAAATCTGACAAGGAATCACCCCTCAGTCACGCCAGTTCGAGGCTGGGTAAGGCCGGATGCCTTCTGCGAGGTTTTCTACGTTGGTCACTCGCCAGTCGGTAGGCTTCTCGAGATACTTTCGGTTAAGCACAAAACCGAGGGTTGATAGCCCGAGGGGGGTGCTGATCGGGGTTTTCGGTAGCTGATGACCGTGGTTCGGAACCCACGTTAAGCTGTAGGTCCAGTCGCTAAATAGCCTTCTCAGTTGCTGATGCACCTCTAACCTCAAAACTTGACTTTACTTTTACATTGTTTATAACACATTTCCAACAAAAATTCTATTTTTGAAATTATGTCGATTTGCGTGTTACTCTTCTACATATGCCCACAGTCCTTTCAAAAGGACGCCCATTTCTCAGTACCTCATAGCCCTATAATTTTTTTTTTTGTAATTGTTAAAGCTTGTGTTTTATTCATAAAACAGCATATTAACTACAAATTCGAAAAACATTTGCTGGGCATATTTGCGTTAATAATACAGTTAGTTATTGTAAACTCGTTATTCATTTCTTTGTATCAAATATAAATTAAATGTTTTTACTTCTTTTTTAATTTTTAACAAAACTTACAAAATTAATACATAAAATATTTTTCAGTGCACCTATTATGTATTATTTATTTGTTTTATTATAAAATGGATCATCAACAAGTAAACTCTAATTCTCTGTAATACAGGGTATGTGGTGCATTGTTTTCCAAATTAAAATGGCCGATAGGAGGGGTCTTTTGCTATCTCCTCAGCCTGCATAAAGCATTATTGAGCGCACAGTTTTTTTTATGTTAATTTTTAAATCTTTTTTTGAAAAATTCCAAAAGTCAGCATTGAAACTTGAATTAAAAAAAAGTTATTGGTATATACTCCAAATTATTATTTTATTTTAATGTGTAATATTGTAGGGTTCTATGAAAATCAAAATTACATGCAAGCGACCTCTAGTTTTTATTATGGATTCGCAAAGTTTTTGTAGGAAATAAAAATAAATTTAAAGCTCAACTTTAAATTGCATATAAAAAAAATTTAAAGGTATCAAGTTCTTCGAATTCTTTAAAAAACCTCTGGTTTATCCTCTTTCTAACGGTGTGCATTTACGCCATAAAAACGTTTTACTAACTTCATTACTTTGTTAACTTTGAGTATCGGGACGCATTAGACTGATATTCGATATGCAGGATAAAAACTTGTTTTCATGTAAACACGCTCAAAGCAGGTAAAAACTGTTATATCACTCATACATAGTAGAATTGCATCATCTGCCTTTCTCTTTCATTAGGTAAACAAAAAATCAGCTCAAAGAACGCTCGCCTGGTTTCAGTTTTTTTAGTCGAGATTTGACTGTCTTTGCTGATTAACGCATTTGTTGTTCCAACGCAGCGCCGCTAATCTTTTAAATCTGTTACTTGTGTTATTTGTTTTTGTTGGGTTGTGTTAGTTTTTGTTTAGTTTTGTTAGTGTTTTTGTGGCATTTTCTTGGTTTGATGATGGCTGCATTCTCTAATGAAGAATACTCGGGCATTTTAGAAAGAGGATAAATCAGAGATTTTTTAAATAATTTGAAGTTCATGATCGCTTTTAGTTTGTTTAATATGCAATTAAAAATTTAGCTTTAAATTTATTTTTACTTCTTCCAAAAACTTTGAGACTATAAAAAAAGTAGATCGCTTGCATCTAATTTTGATACTTATAGAATACTACAACATTACGCATTAAAACAAAAAAAATATATAACTGCGAGGCTGTGGCAATACATTTTTTTAAATTCAAATTTCAATGCTGACTTTTAGAATTTTTCAGATAAAGAATTAAATTATTAACATAAAAAACCCCGTGGCCCCAATAATGCTTTATGGAGGCAATTGCAAAAGATCCCTCCTACCGGCCATTTTAATTTGGCAAATAATGCACCAAACCCCCTGTATAATATTATATTTTCCATTTTAAGGAAATTAATCCTTAAAGTACAATTAGTTTGGTTCGTGATTATTGACCGTAAAAGTTGACGTTCCACAAAGAACGACTACGATTAAGGCAAAGAGAAAAAATATCAGATAAAAAATAAATTCTTGACTCAAAAACACGTCAAATGCACAAAGAGAGGGGAAAACGCGATCTGAAAGAGCGGATTTCTATTTTTTTTTTATAAAAGGGGCCTTTTCATCAATACGCTTTCTCGATGGGAGCCTATTGACTTCTACTTGCTATTTGGACGTATGAAAGGAAAACAAGTGAACAAAAACGTGGGACGATCGGGGAATAAACCACCGATGTCTGTAAATTAACGATATATCAGTGTGTCAAAATTAACATAGACGAACAATTGATTCGGTTCTTATTCTTCCGTTTTTTTTGATAATTCTTGCACTCCATTTTGTACATGGTGGGACTACAGTCTCTGTACGTGATATTTATCTTAAATACTCTATTGTTTGTCATCTTAATAGGTGTTTCTGTTAATACTGTCGATTTTTTCGCGTTTAATTCGATACAAAAAATTACCTTAATAATCAAAGTATTGACCATCGTTAGTTATTACTTTTTCCTATCTTTCTGTCAAATCAAGTAAAATTTTCACTTCTTCGTAATAATGTAAGTGTTGTTCTGAAAGTCCATGCTGTATCGATCAAAATAAGTGGTAGTCCGAAGGGGCTAAGTCCGGTGAATCCGTCGGATGGGGTAGGACGTTCCATTTGTTGTTTTTAGATAGTTGTTTACACAATTTGCAGCATAGGGCCGAGCATTATCATTTTGGAAAATTACTTTACCCTGTTTTTGGGCGTATTCTGGTCCTTTTTCCTTCAATGCTCGATTCAATTTTATCAATTGTTGTCGGTATCGATCACTAGTAATCCTTTCACCAGGTATCCCACTAAATACGCAGCAAAACCTCCATTCCTGCATGTATATTGCGCACTGGTTGTAATGTTGAAAGCTGCTCTGGGTTTATCCATAATTTTGTAGATGTTACAACTCAACCTGTAACAACCCAATGCTCGATATAAGTGGTTTGTCGCTTTTCAATGTCTCCTTCCTTCAATTTATATGGAACACTTTTTCTTTCTTTCTGGGGCTTTCCCAATGCATATAGACCAATACCAATGCGTATTTCTGGTACATAATTCGAAATATTCAGAGCTATAAAAAATTATGTTTTTTGGATAGTGACTTTTATTTGGGTTTTTCGCCAGTATCTAAAATTCAAACAAATATCAAAAATACCTGTTCTTATGTAAAGAAAGAATCACTGGGTAAAAACAAAAAACCAAACGGAGACGAATTTCTCAGCGATTCTTTTTTGTAATAAATTTGCCTAACGAACAAAATTTTAAAAATATGAAAATGTTATAAAAAATTTTACAAACTTTTAACGTTAACGTTTCGGAGGGTACTTTCCCCCCGTTTTCAAAACTAAACTAACAAATAAATTATATTAATTTAATTAATAATTAAACAATAGATAAATAATAAATAAATAAATAATAAATAATAAATAAATAAATAATAAATAATAAATAATAAATAAATAAATAATAAATAATAAATAAATAAATAATAAATACATTTATTATTAAAAAATATATATAAGTAATGTTTACTGTGTGATTGTTTATTGTACTAATTGTGTATTTAATTGTATATTGTAAATGTGTTTAATTGTGATCTTAAAAATCGGGAACAATATTGATTTTAAATCTGGATATTTTTATTTAAATTAATTATAACGGTTTCTTTTAATCTTCTGTATTTTGTTACCGATTCTTTAATACTCTTTTGGAATTATTCCAATTGATTTTATGACCCGATTCCCATGCATGTTGACTAATTCTAGATTTATTAAAATCGCCCTTTCTAAGAAGGTTTTTATGTTCTTTTACTCTAGCCTGTCTCACCTATATAGAATTTGCCACATTCGCAGGGAATTTTACAAACCACATTTTTGGTATTTTTTTTGTTTGGTATATTGTTTGGTTTAGTCATTGTTAATAGAGATCTAAGAGTATTTTTTGTTTTAAATGTCATTGTTATGTTGTATTTATTTCCTACTCTTTTAATTGTGTCAGAAATAGCGCGGATATAAGGAATTGTGGGGTTAATTGTTTGAGAGTTATTATTATTGTTATTAATAACTTGTCTGTTTTATCTAGTATCAAAATTTTGAAACGATTTATCTATAAAATTTTTTGGGTTAATTGTTTTTTATTAAAATGTCTGTTATGTGATTTGTTTCTTTTTGTAGTGTATCACTGTCGGTACAAACAAGTTTTGCTCTGTCATATAAACTTTTAATTACTCCTATTTTGACCGATTTGAGTGATTAGAAAATAAATTGAGATACCTATCTGTGTTTGTCGGTTTTCTGTAAACTGTAGTTTTTAATGTGTTGTTTTGTTTTAATATTAAAGTGTCGAGGAATGGCAATTTATTCTCCTTCTCCATCTCTAAAATAAACTTAATTGTAAGCTCTCGAGAATATATATCTTGTAAATAATATTTAGATCCTCAGTGCTCTGTTGCCATAAAGCAAAAATATCTTCAACATATCTAAGCCATATTAATGGCTTTTTAAGAGATTTATTTAATATGTCATTATCGAGTTTCCCCGAAAGATATTACTCATCAAAGGAGAAAGAGAAGAACCCATTGCCATTCCGAAATTTTGTTGATAATAATCTTTTTCTAATTGAAAATATGTGGTTTTTAAACACAGAGTTAATAATTCCAAAATTGTATGTATGTTTAGTTTAGGGCGGTCTTTTAGTGTTGTATCATGTTCTAATCTCTTTCTAACTATTAAAAGTGATTTATCAACTGGTACATTAGTAAATAAAATCACCACGTCAAAACGAACCGTTAAATTTTGGTTTGTAATTTTAATGTTCCAAATTTTATCTAAAAAAGTATTTTTAATATATGAATTTGTTCTACCCGAAAGTCTATACTACTAACTATAGGGCGAATTGGTATATTAGTTTTGTGTATTTTTAGTAGACCATAGAAATGAGGTGGTTTACTATAATGTGGTGTAAGTTGTGATCACGTTTGTGTTTATATAATGTATTGTAAAATTGTCTCTCTATTTTTAATGTTGGATCTGTAGGTATTTTAGTGTAATTTCCCTCATCAATTAAAGTTTTAATTTTGTTATTATATTCTGTAGTATCCAGAATAACTGTGGCGTTACCTTTGTCTGATGGCAATATTTGAATAGATGTGTCTTTTTCTAATTTATCTAAGGCTAACTTTTCCTCATGGTATAAATTAGATTTGATTTTAAATTGTTTTTCTAAGATACGTTTTAATCTAATTCAGTATTCATTTGCACTTTCCAAAGGTAATTTTTAAGCAACAGACTCTATTGCCGACATAAGGTCTAATTTAGAAATATCTTTCGATGTAACACCAAAATTTAGTCCTTTAGAAAGTACATACTTTTCAGAATCAAATAATATTTTATTTGAAAGGTTAACTACAGTTTTATTAATGAAATTTTTGGCTGTATGTGTATTAATGTGTTTTGAATGTGTTCCATGTTTTCCAATAATTCAATTTTTAAATTTCTTAATGTGTGTATTTTTTTGGATATTGAAGTGATATATGTAACTGGAATAGACGCTATTATAAATCTGATTAAAATCTACTTCAGTTACTTTTTCGTATATTTGTAATGTATTATCAATGTCAGTCTTTTATTGTTGTTTAGTGTATATGTGATGTTGTATGCAATCTCTTAAAAGTTTTAGATAGTGGCGAAAACCCCAAATAAAGGAAAAACATATATATGAACACGCCACAATCCTTCAGACATAACGAACTGGTTTTTGATCATGTATGTTTACCCCATAAAGCATCATAGACGTCATTAGTCGATACTAACAAACGTATTAGTAATGCCATCTCTTAGTGAAATCGACATTATTAACCGAAATATCTATTACTTTTATGATTGCTCCATTTTTTTTTCTATACAAGGCCCATTGCTTTTCCACTTTACATTTTCTTCTAACTTCCGTCACCTTGAAAGATTTGCCTTGGTTTTCATTCTAATGGGTATATTTCGCCAGATTGTATTGTTGAACCATCCTGCTACCTTATTAGCTTTCTGTATTTGGTCATTGACTTTTTTATAACTAAAGTTGTAACACAATATCCAGGTGTTGGCGCGTAAAACCAGGTGTTGGCGTGTTGGCGCGTAAAGATTTCTGATTTTTCGTTTTAGAGCATAATGGTTTTTCAAAAAATTCGTAAGAAAAGTTCTTAATATATACACGAAACTATGTATTTTTTATACCTCTCTGACTTGTGAATTATGTACAGTTTAATTAATTATGTATCACTTCCAATCGGAAAAAAGTGATTTTTTTATGAAATAAAGGAGTAATATATATTAGATTTCAATTTCATCAAATTTGCAAAAAAATCATTTTACTAGTGAATGGGGTCTTTCTGTCTTATACCATACATGGTCTTCTGTCTACTTGTTCTGTGACTTATCGGTCTGTTCTAGCTTCAATTCTGTTGTTTTTCTAATTACCTTATTACAAAAGGTGAATTTGTTTTTTAACTTTTAATTTAACGAATGTTTTTGTTGAATTCCGTTACTCATTCTGTAATTTATCATAAATACTGTTGTATATGTAATAAGATATGCTGTGCATGAACCACTATCACTGTGAAAGCCCTATTGTTCATCTTCTGTCACACATTGTCTGGTGTAGTTGTTAGGATAAAATTATCGTAGTCAGTTTCGGCATAGTAACTAATAAATTGATTTCTCTAGCATTTTTTTTGTATTTTAAAATTTTTGTTTAATTAATTTACAAAATTGGCTTCCAATGCTCATTGCGCTGATTAGTAGGCTACTGGCTTCTGAATTTACAATAATTTCTGAGTCGTGAGTAGTAAGTTTTCTGTGTCAAGAAAACTAATACAAGCGACCGCACTTGCGGTTTTTTCCCGCGACTGATTAAAAAACCGTGAAATATGGCTCGCGGGTAAAAACCGCGCCACAATTTGTAACCAATAGAACTTAGTTAGCAATTTGTGTTGACGTCTTCTTTTTATATTTCTTAGTATTAGAGCACTACTACATACTGCTCTCTTGAAATCCATCTTCAAACTGTGAAAATCGTGGGCAGTTTCGCTTTTTAGCGGTTAACCGCTCCCTTGAAAAAGCCGTAATGCGGCCTCGGCGTAATTTATGTTCGTCACAAAAAAAATACACTAACTGTTGTTTACCAGTTATATCATTGCATATAAAACCATTTATTTTATTGTAAAAAACCGCAAATTCTTTATGGTCTACGCTAAATTATTTCTCTTTGACTCAGAGACGCGAAAGTGGTATAAAAAAACGAATATTTCGAAAGGTATGTCTTTTGCTTCGGAAAAGGGATTATTACCGGTATAAATTAAATTATATTTGGGTCCTTTGAAAAGGGTTTTCCTGTCTCCTTTTACGTGGGAACTGAGAATTATTCTTTTATTGCTTCTTACTAAACGAATGTCGTTCTGAAGGAAAAGCGACAGAGGTACAATTCAATTTTTTTATATGTGTATATTTCAGCGGAAGATACATCTGATGATTGCGAATTCTGGAAATATATGGAATGGAAAAATGTCAGAAAATATAAGAAATACTAGTATGATCATAAAGTTAGGTGACTTTTTAAAATTCGATGGAATAATTTGTTTTTTAAGTTGATATGACTCAATTTGACATCTGGTTAAAGTTTTATATTATTTTATTTGTTGAGGTAGAAATTCTAGTGTCTTTTGTAATTGTTATAATTTTTACGGGTGATTTTTTATCCGCATAAAAAACACAGGGGGTGCAGGAGGTAGAGGACTGACTCTGTGACAAGTGGGAAAGAAGGGCAAGGAATAGAGCTGTTTGCGGACAGGTTGTAATCCAAGCCAATGGCCTTAAGGGCCTTTAGAGCTATGTATATAATGTTCTTTCCAATAGGAACGGTAGGATTTTGGCAGCTAATTGTGTTGTAATAAAAGTTTTAACTTTAAGATGACAAATCTATTCTAAAAACATATCTTGAGGTAGTTTCCTGTTCAGTCTTGTATGTATGTTTCTGCGTCCTAGTTGATAATGTTCAATGCTGGGAGATTGCTCTAGCCTCTGATGAAAGATGTTCGTTTTTTTAAGATACTCTGACACTGAGCTTGATAAACAACCAGCATAGAACTGGCAAGAATTGAAACAAAAAATTATTAAAACAGCCTTAAAGTTGGTCCCTTTACAAAAACGTAGAAAACATCAGTGGTGGGATGAAGTTTGCGAGCAAGCAGTATTAAGCCGAAGTAAAGCATTCAAAGATTGGAACAGTCAAAAAACAGCAATAAACTATAACATATTTTTGGCAGTAAGAAAAGAAACATCGAAGCTAAATAAGATAAACTACAAGAAAATATGAAAACAATCAACTTAATAAAATAGAAAAAGATTTCCAAAAAAATAACACCCGAAACTTTTACAAAACATTTAAAGCTAAATTAACAGGCTATTAACCGCAAAGTCTTTGCTTCCACAAGGAAACCGGACAATTAGCTCTAAGTAACCAAGATAATTGCAAAGAACTTGCGAAATATTTTGAACAAATACTAAACGGTCCTGAGCCCTTAAACAAATTACCAACACTAAACCCTAAACAAACAAACCCAGATTCATTACCACCGAATGAAGATGAAATAATTAGGCAAATCAAGCGGCTTAAAAATAAAAAAGCTTCTGGTGAAGACGGAATCACTGCTGAACTTTTGAAATCCGCTGGTTCAGGTACAATCAAGGAAATAACCAAAATTCTACAAGTTTGGCGAACCGAACGTATTCCGGAAGATTGGAAAGATGCTCTAATCCATCCACTACACAAGAAGGGAGATAAAGCGGATGTAAATAACTATAGAGGGATATCTCTTCTCTCAGTGTGTTACAAGATTCTATCTCAATGTCTACTAGACAAAGCACAGGGGCAGGTAGAACCTAAAATTGGTGAATATCAAGCAGGTTTTCGACCGGACAGATCCTGCCCTGAACAGATCCTAAATCTAAAGTCAATCCTAAGACATCAAAAACTGTACAATAAAAATCTCGTCTGTACATTTGTGGATTTCAAAAAAGCATATGATTCTATTGACCGCGAATCTTTATTCCGAATCTTGAAAGAACCAGGACTAGATCTGAAAACGCTGGCAATTATTAAAGCAACATTAACTAACATAAGGTCAAAAGTAAAATTCATAGGTGACATCTCAGAGCCCTTCGAAATTAAAACTGGAGTGAGACAAAGGGATGGACTCTCGCCACTCTTATTTAACTGTGTTCTAGAAAAAGTAATACAGGAGTAGCGTGAAAAAAAGTCGGCCCTGAATATTGACCGGCCCATTAAACTGGGGAGAACCAACATCAAAATTGATTGTCTGGCGTTTGCTGATGATCTAGCAATTTTAGCTCAAGATGTATTAATGGCACAGAAACAGATTGAAATCCTAAAAGAAACAGCAGAATATGTAATACTCCAAATTTCCATTGAAAATACACAATACATGACCTGCAGCAGACTAAAAACGCCATTTCTAAAAACAAAATATGGTAACATCAGGCGAGTCTCTCAATTCAAATATCTGAGTGAAATAATCATGGAAAATGGGTTGGAAAAAGCGGCCAATAAGTGTAGATGTCAAAAAATGGAAACGGCATTGAGACTTACACAAAATATTTACAACAAAAAATGCCTATCTAAAAACACAAAACTGAGACATTACAACACAGTTATTAAGCCAGAATGTCTATATGCTGCGGAAAAGCTCATTTTGAATAGAAAGAGGGACATCGAGGACATTGAAAAGGAAAGAAAAATCATAAGAAAAATCCTAGGGCCCAAACAAATAAATAGCACAACATACCGACTTCGAGAAAACCAAGAAATCAAACAATAAACAGATATACATAGCGATATGAGAAAAAGAAGACTTAAGTTTTACGGACACATAAAACGGCTGAATCCAACTAGGTTAACTAGACAAATAGTCGAATTTTATGAAAATAGGAGTAAAGCTAAAGTAGAAATAATTAAATGGATTGCTGCAATTAAAGAGGACCTAAGATCAGCAAATATTACACAAAGTGAAATTCAGGATAGAGGCGGTTTCAGACACAAGGTTAACATTTGGATGGTTGGCCAGAGAGAAAAATGCAGGAAGACTGGAACAACTTGGTCTGACGAAAGGAAAAAAGCTCATAGCGAAAGAATGAAATCAGTATGGGCACAAAGGAAGGCTAACAACAACAAACGCCTCTAATTGTACTTCGCGTGGTCCACCAGGGCCCATACGTGAATAATAATAATAACAATATACTATTGTTTATAAATTTATATACAATAAACTTATTCTGTGGAAGTGGAATTGTTAGCAGATTGATTTGGTTCGTTAAGTGTTGTTAGTAAATACGAATAAATAATGCTGAAATCATCTACGTCTCTTTGTTCGTTAAGGGACGTGTTGTTCAAGTGGATTTTAACTAATTCTAAGAAAAGCTTTCTGTTTTAACACAGGTTTTTTTCCCAATCTATAATCACTTTGTTCGGTAATTCTGTTTTGTAGTACTGTTGATGTTTTCCCTATATAACTTCGGTCACTGTAAGTACACTCAATAAATAATCCAATTCTATATATTTTATTAGGTTTTTTAAATTTTTCGTCTTTATCTTTTAGGTTGGAGAAAGTTCCTTCCACAATAAGTATGTGTTTCCCACATATTTTTTATTACTTTGTTTAGTGAGAATCTTCTCTCATTTAAATTTGAGATCATTAATATACGGTAATGAGAAATAATATTTAGGCTGATCATCAGCTGTCAATGCCAGATGCATTTTGGGAATTTGAAATTACATGATCATTCTGTGTCAGGGAGCGTTGTTGTATACTACCTCCTTCATTTTGTGATAAATTTTGATTTTTATTTGAAGTAGAATTGAATTAAGAATCTATTAGTGACCCAACCCGGGTAAGAGTTTTCTTTAAACATGCGTTATTTTTTTTAAGGTAGTTTATAACGCAAGAGGGATGACATTTTCCGTATTCTTTGTCTTAATCCAATGATTAGATTTATTTTCATTTTTATTATGTGATATAAATGGAAATTCATATATGTGCCGGAGTAGATTGGTTTGGTATACCAATCCAACTTTATAAAATCCAGACCGCTACCCCAAGAAAATGGATAATCGCTCAATTCAACGAGTTGGTCAAGACTATCCAAGAATATATATATATATATATATATATATATATATATATATATATATATATATATATATATATATATATATAGGGGAGGGTAGTTACATCTAATATTTTCACGGATGGTAGATAATGTTTCTAAATCCTATTATTGATTGATTTGTCCGTTACTTTGTGATAATTCATTTTTTATTGTTATCTATCACTTTTATTTTTAAAACAAAATTTTTGACTACTATCTGAAAATAACAGAAAAATAGAACTGCAAAAAATAAAATTAATAGCACAAAATAACGGTTTCAAAGAAAAATAAATTAGTTACTTAATAAATAAAAAACGGAAACAATTACTGATTCATCAAGTATATCCAAAAGTAAAACAAACAAATGATAAAAAGTACTGTAAAATTTCATATTTCGGTCCAATTTCAGAACAAATAGCTCTCTCTTTGAGGAAACATAATTTGCAAATAGCGTTTAAAACCACCCAGTCAACCAGTAAATGAATTTTTAATGCCAAAGATAAAACATCAGCAAATACAAAATCTGGAGTTTATATGTTAAGTTGCAATGCGTGCAGTAGCTGCTATGTTGGACAAACCGGCAGAAATTTTCAGACCAGATACAAAGAACATAAATCTGCATACATATTAAAGAAGCAATACTCTAATTTTGCGAACCATTTCATAGATACCGGACATATATTTCCCGAGATTACAAATTTGAAAATTTTACATACAGCGCCGAAAAACAAGAAATGAATCATTTTAGAAGCTATTGAAATTTATAAATATAATAAAAATCTGTCTAGACAGTTATTAAACGATCAGACGGATCTCCGAAATTCCCCACTAATTAAAATATTGTAAAAAATGAATTGAAATGTCGTGACACTTCACAGAATCAACGGATCGACACGCGGAATGATTTATAAGCATATATATATATATATATATATATATATATATATATATATATATATATATATATATATATATATATATATATATATATATATATATATACGGTAATGAGAAATAATATTTAGGCTGATCATCAGCTGTCAATGCCAGATGCATTTTGGGAATTTGAAATTACATGATCATTCTGTGTCAGGGAGCGTTGTTGTATACTACCTCCTTCATTTTGTGATAAATTTTGATTTTTATTTGAAGTAGAATTGAATTAAGAATCTATTAGTGACCCAACCCGGGTAAGAGTTTTCTTTAAACATGCGTTATTTTTTTTAAGGTAGTTTATAACGCAAGAGGGATGACATTTTCCGTATTCTTTGTCTTAATCCAATGATTAGATTTATTTTCATTTTTATTATGTGATATAAATGGAAATTCATATATGTGCCGGAGTAGATTGGTTTGGTATACCAATCCAACTTTATAAAATCCAGACCGCTACCCCAAGAAAATGGATAATCGCTCAATTCAACGAGTTGGTCAAGACTATCCAAGAATATATATATATATATATATATATATATATATATATATATATATATATATATATATATATATATATATATATATATATATATATATATATATAGGGGAGGGTAGTTACATCTAATATTTTCACGGATGGTAGATAATGTTTCTAAATCCTATTATTGATTGATTTGTCCGTTACTTTGTGATAATTCATTTTTTATTGTTATCTATCACTTTTATTTTTAAAACAAAATTTTTGACTACTATCTGAAAATAACAGAAAAATAGAACTGCAAAAAATAAAATGAATAGCACAAAATAACGGTTTCAAAGAAAAATAAATTAGTTACTTAATAAATAAAAAACGGAAACAATTACTGATTCATCAAGTATATCCAAAAGTAAAACAAACAAATGATAAAAAGTACTGTAAAATTTCATATTTCGGTCCAATTTCAGAACAAATAGCTCTCTCTTTGAGGAAACATAATTTGCAAATAGCGTTTAAAACCACCCAGTCAACCAGTAAATGAATTTTTAATGCCAAAGATAAAACATCAGCAAATACAAAATCTGGAGTTTATATGTTAAGTTGCAATGCGTGCAGTAGCTGCTATGTTGGACAAACCGGCAGAAATTTTCAGACCAGATACAAAGAACATAAATCTGCATACATATTAAAGAAGCAATACTCTAATTTTGCGAACCATTTCATAGATACCGGACATATATTTCCCGAGATTACAAATTTGAAAATTTTACATACAGCGCCGAAAAACAAGAAATGAATCATTTTAGAAGCTATTGAAATTTATAAATATAATAAAAATCTGTCTAGACAGTTATTAAACGATCAGACGGATCTCCGAAATTCCCCACTAATTAAAATATTGTAAAAAATGAATTGAAATGTCGTGACACTTCACAGAATCAACGGATCGACACGCGGAATGATTTATAAGCATATATATATATATATATATATATATATATATATATATATATATATATATATATATATATATATATATATATACATAGTTAACTAGTTTTTGGAAAGTAGAACCAGCACAGTGGCGCCGCAGCCTTCTTATATATTTACCAGATCTTTGTCCCAGTAACTTTTTCCTTTCCCCCTCTAAAGAGGATACCAAAAGTGTTGCCAGATCGAAAGCTACATCTCCAGTCTCGTTACTTTATATATATATACACTTCGTACACCCGAAGTAGGTCATGTTTTACGTTTAGTGAAATTATGAAGGTGTTGTCTATCAGATGGGAAGATTACTTCAACGGATTCAATTATTTCGCTTATAGTTAGCGAAATTGCAGCAGCGAAATTGTGTAATTCGAACAGGCCGGCCAGAAGCTAATCAGAGCTAATGAGACGCTGTTATCCTTCACCACAGTAATGCTACATCGCTCAAGTCATTAAATAAATATCCGATTCTATTAATTCTCGTTTGGGAACCTTTATCTCATCTGCCATATTCACCGAACCTAACACATTCCGATTATTTTCACTCATAAGGAAATATCGGTACATTGATTTTTGAGTTACTTCTTTAAACAATATAAGTCAACCGGAAACGAGAAACCGCAATCTTCTACCAAATTATGAAATATATAAAAGCATCAGCGTTTACCGTAACGTTATTCCATAAAATTTATTTTCAAATTTTCCGTAGTAATAACATAATCAAATGTCAAAACGTCAACAAATAATAAAAGTGGAGATATCTAATTACGTAGGTCTATGCGTAACATTTGCGTTTGTCGCCTGTTTCCTGGTTGTAAAAAAAACGAAAAGAGAAAAACAAAATTGTTGATAATTTGATAATCTGTATTTAGCCAGAATTCGCTACAGAAGAAGATTATGTTTGCCACTGTTCTACGTGCGACATTCCTTTACTTTTAAAACAATTTTACTGTTGAAATTTCTTTCGCATTTATTTAGATTAATTTAAAAACTTTCGAAGAATGGATCGCGCAAAGCATTATGACTCATTTTTGAGTATTCTTTCTGATCCTCCACACCTCTCTCATCCTTTCCCCGAGAGGTCTCTTTCTTTCCTCCGTCCACCTTGTCCCCGATCTCCTCGAAACTTCGCTCTCTGATGCAACGTTTCACATATGCATTTTGTTTCTGTACGTTCTTCTATGCTCAATCTCTGTCAGGCCCATTTGTGCCATTCACAGATCAGCTCTGACTTGTGCGATACATCGTGCTGTTGACTTGGCTTCTTATAAGTATGTAAGAATTTTGTTGGTGAGTCTTGTCGGTGGGAGTCTATTGATGTGTCCATAAAGTTTCAGCCTTCTTTTTCTTATATCCGCCGCTACGTTGGATATTCTCTCTGTGGTCTTTCTAGAATATAGTCTGTATTTATCCTCTGTTAGTTTTGATTCTCCGAGAATTTTCCTCTTAATTTTTCGTTTTTCTTTTAGTATGTTTTCTATGCCGCTTTTTGTGCAGTGTGTAAGTGTATCGCTTGCGTATAGCACCTCTGGTTTGATTACTGTGTTGTAGTGCATATTACTGTTTGTAGTGTAGTTTTGCGTGTGTGGATATGCATTTCTTATTGTAGATATTGTGTGTCTTGCCACATGCCCTCTTCATCTTCTGTAATCGAGTCTTCTGTGCTATCTTCTCTCCTCCTGTGGGTTCGAGGATCTCGCCCAGGTATTTGAAGTGAGTGATCCTATTTATCTTGCCGTATTTGGTGTTCAAATTTTGGACATCTAATTTTGAGCAGAAGAATTCGGTTTTTTGAAAGGGGATTTGTAGGCCGACTTTCTTTGTACATTCCTTGAAGGCTTCTATCTGTTAGGTTGTCTGTCCTTGTTTCATTGTCTGCAAGTATGACTAGGTCGTCTGCAAAAGCTTAATTTGATTTTGATTTTGATTTTGATTTTTTGCGGTCTGCTTTCTAGTTCCGTCAAAAAGCTATTGACTTTCTGAAGATTTTTTAGTGTTATACTCCTGATTCGTGTGAGGTAGTGGTCTGAGTCAATGTTCACGCCCCTGCGGACTTGGACATCTTGGATTTCTCTTTGTTATGTGGGTATGAGATCGCAACGTGGTATATCTGAAATTCTCCAATCTGTTGTATAGAGATCTCCATCTCTTCTGTTTTCGAGGAGATTTTCTTAGGGATGTTGACATGATTTTCAGGTTATTCTGTTGGCATAGTTCGATGAGTCTTGTGCCGTTCTTGTTGGTAAATTTGTAACCGGGGAATTTGCCTTCAATTTTCTGATGGATTTTTTCTCTACCGATTTGTGCGTTAAATTCGCCTGGTAAAATTTTGATGTTATCCTTTGGGACCTTTGCCATTTCCTTCTCTAGTGTTGCCCAGAATTTATTTGTAGACTTAGGGTCTTTCTTGTGGTTCCTTGTTGCCCCCCTCCCTGGTTGTTGTTTCTGGTTAATCCGTTCAATATCTCAATTTTTGAAAATTATCGCCCTTTTTTTGGTGTTTTGCCCATGAGTTCTTAAAAAATGGAGAACGTTAGACGGCACTTTTTCAAAATTTTTATTTTTCTATGGACTTTATAGAAAAAAATCGTTATTTAAATCGTTAATCGTTTTTTATCGTTTAAAATATGTGATCATCATCTACACCATTATCATCGGCAACGATATCATGAACTTCAGCATTGTCAATAACAAAAACATTGTTATCTTCAACATCACATCTATTGTTACTTACATCACTTTCAGTACTCACTTCATTTAAATTAGGTGAAATATCACGGACATTAAAAGTGATGTCCTGTTTCTGTTAGCAGAAAAAGTTCTGTTAACATTAGTTGAAGTAGAGGGAACTGATCGAAATTTTTTACTACATGATGTGCACAAGTACTCAAGTATAGAAGGTCGTCTTAAACTCGTTTTTGATTGATGTTTTTCTAACTTTTACAATTAGAGTTGCAAATGTTATAAACATGCGTAAGAATAAGCAATTTCACTGTGGATGTATAAAAATAATCAAAAGCGCCACCATGAGGGAAAATGTGTCTTTAAGTTGCGCGGTTATTTTAAAAGTTATTAGTGAATGATTTTATGGTGATATTTTTTTAATAAAAAAAAAGAAATCTAATAACAAAAATGCGTTTAAATTTTTCTTTTTTTGTTTAAACTTTTCGAAAAAATATGAGTATATATTCACATTCAAAAAAATTATTTAAAGTTTCAAAAATCGAGGGTAAAAACACTTTGAATAATATTTCTGTATTTTTCCTAAAAAGTACATCAAAAAATGAAAACTAAAAAAAAGCGGTCCATTTTTCAAGAAGTTATAGGCAAAATACCCGAAAACTCCAGAAAAACACGCTTTTTTGAAAGGACTATTGAAAAAATCTGAAAATTGACCTGAAGGGTTTTTTTTATAGGGCACAAAAATTCCAAAAGTTGCCAAATTAAAAAATTAAAATTTGCAGACCGTCCGATTTACCGTGGAACGCCGCATATGTGTGTATATATATATATATATATATATATATATATATATATATATATATATATATATATATATATATATATATATATATATATATATATATCATCATCATCATCATCATCATCATCAGCCCGTATCGATCCACTGCAGGATGAAGGCCTCTTCAGCATGCTTCCAACCCTCACGGTCCTGGGCTTTCCTCTGCCACTCCGGTCCAATATACTTAACGATGTCATCAATCCATCGTGCTTTCGGTCTTCTTCGCGGACGCTTGCGATCAAGCGGTATCCACTCCAGGATTGCCTTGGTCCATCTGTCATCCCATCGCCTCGCTATATGGCCTGCCCATCTCCATTTCAATTGTTTTACTCTTCCAATGATGTCACAGACTTTTGTTTGTTCCCTGATCCATGCGCAGGACTTTCTGTCTCGTCTTGTAATGCCAAGCATACATCTTTCCATTTCCCTTTGTGCCACCCGAAGTTTTTGATATATATATATATATATATATATGAAAATTTTGTTGATTACTTGACTGGGGATGCCTCCAGCCAAGTAATTAACAAAATGTTCATTTAGGTGGAGACGCAGGTTGTTGTGTATTCCACATGAAATTGTGGAACCCAGCAGTTGAGTGTCTGATGACACTCAGCACTGTTGTCTCATTGGACGCAGTCCAAAGATTTCTAACACTGCTTATATAAGCCCGTGTCGATCCACTGCAGGATGAAGGCCTCTTTAGCATGCTTCCAACTTTCACGGGCCTTGGCTTTCCTCTGCCTCTCGGATCCAATATACTTAACGATATCATCAGTCCATCGTTTGTTCGGTCTTCTTTGCGGGTGTTTTTACCTTGGTCCATCTGTTGTTCCATCACCTCGCTATATGGCCAATGGCTAATCAATTCAAAAACCTCGGGTAGCACAGAGGGGAAAGGAAAGATGTATGCTTGGAATTACAAGACGAGACAGAAAGCCCTGCGTATGAATCAGGGAATAAACGAAAGTGTGTGACATCATTGGGAGAGTGAAGCAATTGAAATGGAGATGGGCAGGCCATATAGCAAGGCGATGATGGATATCGCTTGATCGCAAACATCCGCGAAGAATACCAAAAGCTCGATGAACCGATAACATCGTTAAGTACATAGGATCCGAATGGCAGAGGAAAGCCCAGGACCATGAAAGTTGGAAGCATGCTGAAGAGGCCTTCATCCTGCAGTGGATCGACATTGGCTGATGATGATGATGTATATGATGATAAGTATGTACGAACTCTGGTGATGAGTCTTTTCGGTGGCAATCTACTGATATGTCCCTATAATGTAGTTTAGGTACCAAAATATTGTCACATACTTTTGTCACAGTGACTTTAGGCGAATGTAGGGATTTTTGTTACTTGTGTTTTGGGTTCGTTGCACTCTAGTAACGATAGTTTTGCTTATTTATAAGACCGTTATATGAAAATGGTGCTCAAATCATTGTTTCTGTCAAATTTACGCATGTACAACGAACGGTCTGCTCTGAAGAAACGCTCCATACTGACTAAATTCCTAAAAGTGGAAATATCGATCTGCCTCTATCCTCCTCCAGTTCTCCTAAAATCTAGTGAACCAGATCGCCTTTAGTTCGGTCTGCTCCCTTTTCCCCCCTCGCCCTGTCTTTGAAAATTCGCTTCTGAACCTTTACCTCGCTTATGCCCACGATATGCCCTTATTTAATTTTATATGTTCTATTTTATCCATATACATCTTATTTGCATAATTGTATATACTTCTACATATACCTTCCCCATGACCTGGGTCAAAAATTCTCTTTCACATTTTGCTTTCGAATTTAAGTTATTTAAGAAATTTCGTGTTATTTAGACAAAATTTAATGTAAATATTTGTCAGTTTAATTGACAGTCAGTCAGTAAAGTCACTGACATAAATTTACGAACTAGAAGTCCAAAGAAAACTGTACGAACTTTGCTGTTTATTTCTTAACTTTGTTCTATTTTTACCTTAAATTCGAATCAAGATACCACCACAAATGAAGACAAACGATTATTGATTTACACCTTTACCATCTCGAATCTGGGACAACTCGAAATCAACCGAAAATTCTTTAAAATGCCTTCAATGTATCTCGGTTAATGTCACGTCGTATCCTTTAAAGCCGCCAATAAAAGAAATACAGGCCCAATAATTTGCAATTTCATTGTCTTGTCGTATTCGGCCGATTTCCAACACTTTCAATTTATTTCGCAATTGTCCTATTAAATATAAATCTCGGCTTTCTCACCCGAGAAAATAAAGCCGGAATGTTGGCTACTGAACGTTTTCTTAGTCGTTTTTTTTTTAATAAATGATCTGCAGGACTTCAACTTATTTGTAAACAGAGAAATAGACGCGTTTGTAATTCCAGTTTGTGATGCTGTGGTAGAAACACGCCTAACTCAATAAAATTGTACTTTTATAAAAAAAAATTTTTAAATCTCTATTAAAAATTTACGATCCTTATCCAGAACATATACAAATGGGTTACCGTACCAAAGAAAGCGCTACATTCTGCTATTCCCAGGAACTGTGTAATGAAATGACAAAGGACGTCTGAGAGGGTTCAAGCAAATTTTGAAGCATTATAAAGTTGTTAAAATGTCATTTAGAGAAGCGTACTAATGGCTCGACCTATGAGGTATGTATATTCGAGACATTTTCTATAAGTGATAGATAAGGCGGTCGTTCAGGTTCAACTCTCGCGGTGCTGAGCTTTCTTTTGCCATTCGGGTCCAATATACTTAATAATATCATCAGTCCATCGTGTTTTCGGTCTTCTCGTTTGCGATCAAGCGGTTCCAGTCCAGGACCGTCCCTTTCCATTTCCCTCTGTGCTACTCGAAGTTTTTGAACTGACTATGATGTGAGTGTCCAGGTCTCACTTCCGTATGTCGTAACGAGCAGGACACACTGATCAAAGACTTTTTTTTTCAGGCAAAGTGGTAGTTTGCTCTTAAACATTATGTTGAGCCTGCCAGTCACATTTAACGCGTCGTTCCACCTCCCGGACAGTGTCCCCTTCCATTGAAACCCCTTGCCCAAGATATATATATATATATATATATATATATATATATATATATATATATATATATATATATGCCCACAAGGTAGCGTAACGGAACCGTGGAGGGAAATATTACAGAAATCTTTCACCCTTTCTCTTCGTGGTGCCACCGATCGCCTTCGCCGAACTGTCAACCATGCGACGTCACGTGTCTCTCGGGGCCGGTTTCTAGCCTTTCAGCCGTCATCAGCCGATCGGTGGCACCACGTGGAGAAAGGGTGAAAGATTTCTGTAATATATATATATATATATATATATATATATATATATATATATATATATATATATATATATATATATATATATATATATATATATCCACAACTTCCAAATCCGTTCCTAAAATAGAAATCCTTTTGTCCTCAGCAAATTTATTGGACATGATCTAATTCTTCTTCTGGTCCCTTTGCAATTGTTGTACGTGTCTTTGCAGCTCAACTGTCTTTGCAGCTCAACTCAACTTGTGAAAGAAGAACGATACCATCTGCGAATCTAAGATGATTTAAGTACGCACCATTAATCCTTATTCCATCTTGTTCCCAATCCAGCTTACGGAACACTTCTTCCAGGCAGGCTGAGAAAAGAAGAGGCGATATTGCGTCCCCCTGCCGTACGCCCCGCTCTACATTTATTCCCACCTCAAGATCGTCAAGGTGGACTGTCGCTGTAGCTTCATCATATATCGATCCTAGTAGGTTTACATAGGCTTTCTCTACACTTTGATTAAGCAATGCATCCATTATGGCTCGGTATATATATATATATATATATATATATATATATATATATATATATATATATATATATATATATATATATATATATATATATATATATATGGCTCGTGGGTTTTTAAAGTGGAAGGGCATAGAAAAAAATAGTATTGCTGTAGATTTTTTTTGGTTATCCCTCCGCCCTTTTTACTTTTCGTGCTATTAAAACTCTATACAGAAAGTGAAACAAGAAAACATTAAAATTTTGTATTGTTACTACTTACAAGGACATTGGAGGATGGGTTGTTGCTTGTTGTGCAGATAAAGGAATGAAAAATTAGGTACTTACCATTTCCCGAAAAGTAAACCTTTCAAACAATTTATTGTAACTGCAAATCAATAGAGAAAATTCGAAAATGTTCATGAGAAGTTCGAAAAGCTTAAAAGATATCAAAGTTTTCTGACAAAAAAGGGTTATTGTACACATTTTTGTCGCTGAATACCACCTCGCTGTTTTCTAGTTTTTAAAGTGAAATTCCATTGGCCTGGTTTTGTCCAAAATAAATTTTTCAATAACTTTTACATTAAAGTCCGGAATTAGTTCGATCGTAGCACTCTCAATATTTAACATATCTAAAGCACTCAGTCTAACTTTCCCCATTAAATTTCTTAAATATGTTTTAATCAAGTTCAAAGTCGAAAAGCAACTTTTGGCTTCGACTATGGTCATCGGTATAGCCACTTGTATAAAAGTAAAAGTTGATTATTTGCATTTAAAAAGTACTATTCAGTGTGTACACACATAGCAAATCCCAAATTAAAACAAGTATTCGCGAGGAGAACGAAGTTCGCTAGACATATCAAACACTCCAAACCCATCAAATCAGCGTTTAAAACTAATTACCGACACGCTCGGAATATGCGTCCAAATCACATATTTTAGAAAGCAATTAAACCCCCAAATTCTGGCAACCAACAAAACATGTAACGCCAACGACGAAAAAAGACGAGAAAAGTTGACCAACGATGTAAAAATTGTGGCGAGAGCATGGAATTTTTATCCGCATTATTTGGTGTGATTGGTCGACAGACGTTCTTCTACATTTGGAGATTTTAATTTTTAATAATATCTTAAAATGAGTTAAAGGAAAGAAACCGAAGGCAAAGAGAAATCTTTCTATAAAAAAGTAGTAGAAATGCTAGAAAAGTGTTGAAATGATTGTATTGCTCTTCAAGTAGAATATATTGATGAAAAAGTAAAAAAAAAGTGTTTTATTTGTCAGACCGGAGATTTATTGGCAGATAGTTATACATAATTTCCCTTTTTTTTATCAGACATTTATTCTGCTTTTATTAAATATAAAATTATGTTAATGTATTATGTATTCACCACTAATATTTATGACTTTCTCCCATCTTCTTGGCAGATTATCAATTCCTTCCTTGTAAAATGTGATTGGTTTGAACTGGAAGAAATTTTCGACTCTTCAGGCTCTTCAGGCTTTTTCATTCAAAAAGTTTTGTAAGTAATAGAAAAGGTGATAGTCTATGGGGGAAAGACCCGGGAAGTAAAGTGGGTGTGATAAAACAGACCGTCCAAGCTCAAGAAATTTTCTTGAGGCACCTTTGTTGTATGTGGTCGTACATTCTTGTGTAATTAAATGACGTTTTGGTGATTGATAAGTGCAGGACAGTTTTCGTGGAGTTTCTCTTTCACTCTTTGCGGCTGCTGAATGTATGTATCGGCATTAATCGTTAAATTTGAGTTCAACAACTCGTGATTAATTATTCCTTCACAATTCCACCATACACCATTTTTTTCCAGGGATGTCTTCCAGGCTTCCCGGCTTCCAGGTCTACCAGGATGTCCAAAGGCTTAATTTTTACTCATGAGAGCAGACTTGTTGGGGTTGATATGCGATCTTCTTTATTTTGTTCACTGAGATTGTGAGGCATACATACCTCTAAATTGTTGACTGTCCCTAATTTCTCCAGGTGGCACTAAAACAGTTGATTGTGATGTATTCAATCTTTCTACTACCTGTTGCTTTAGCACTATTGCCTTGTTTATATTACCAAAGCATCATGTGACGAATATGCACTTTTTCATTCTCCATTTTAAGTGATAGGAACAACAGTTTAATGTAACGTGGCTATACAAAACAATTGGCCGAAGACTAGTTGAACCCTTATATATTTATTATTAGTATTATTATTATTCAAGTATAGGCCTGGTAAACCACGAGATGTTTAGTTGGAGGTGTTTGTTGTTGTTAGCCTTCCTTTGCACCCATACTGATTTCATTCTTTCGCTATGAGCTTTTTCCTTTCGTCAGACTAAGTTGTTCCAGTCTTCCTACATTTTTCTCTCTGGCCAACCTCCCAAACATTGATCTTGTGTCTGAAACAGTTTCTATCCTGAATTTCACGTTGTGTAATATTTGCTGATCCTAGGTCCTCTTTAATTGCAGCAATCCATTTAATTATTTCTACTTTAGCTCTACTACTATTTTCATAAAATTCGGCTATTTGTCTAGTTAGACTAGTCGGATTCATCCGTTTTATGTATCTGTAAAACTTTTTCTGTAAATTTTTTTTCTTATATAGCTGGTATGTGTGTATATCTGGATATTATTTGATTTCTTGATTTTCTCGAAGTCGGTATGTTGTGCTATTTATTTATTTGGGGCCTAAGATTTTTCTTATGATTTTTCTTTCCTTCGTTTCAATCTCCCCGATACCTATCTTTATATTCAAAATGAGTGTTTCTGACCCATATAGACATTCTGGATTAATAACTGTGTTGCAATATCTCAGTTTTGTGTTTTTAGATATGCATTTTTTATTGTTAATATTTTGTGTAAGTCTCAATGCAGTTTCCATTTTTTGACATCTACCCTTATTGGTCGCTTTTTCCAAACCGTTTTTCATTATTATTTCACCCAAATATTTGAATTGAGAGCCTCGTTTGATGCTACCATATTTTGTTTTTAGAAATGGTGTTTTTAGTCTGTTGCAGGTCATGTATTGTGTCTTTTCAAAGAAAATTTGAAGTCCTACCTTTTCTGCTGTTTCTTTTAGGATTTCAACCTGTTTTTGTGCCATAAATATATCTTGAGCTAAAATTACTAGATCATCATCAAACGTCAGATAATCAATTTTGATGTTGGTTCTCTCCAGTTATTTAGGGCCGACATTTTTTCACGCCACTCCTGTATTACTTTTTCTAGAACACAGTTAAATAAGAGTGGCGAGAGTCCCTCCCCTTGTCTCACTCCAGTATTAATTTGGAAGGGCTCTGAGATGTCACCCATGAATTTAACTTTTGACCTTGTGTTAGTGTTGCTTTAATAATTGCCAGCGTTTTCAGATCTAGTCGTTGTTCTTTCAAGATTTGCAATAAAGATTCGCGGTCAATAGAATCATATGCTTTTTTGAAATCCACAAATATACAGACGAGATTTTTATTGTACAGTTTTTGATGTCTTAAAATCTACTTTAGATTCAGGATCTCTTCAGGGCAGGATCTGCTCGGTCGAAAAACTGCTTGATATTCACCAATTTTTTGTTCTAACTGTCCTTGTGCTCTGTCTAGTAAGACATTGAGATAGAATCTTGTAACAAACCGGGAGAAGAGATATCCCTCTGTAGTTGTTTACATCCATTCTATCTCTTTTCTAATGTAGTGGATGGATTAGAGTATCCTTCCAATCTTCCGGAATCCGTTCGGTTCGTCAAACTTCCTGTAAAATGTTGGTTATTTCCTTGATTGTATCTGGACTAGCGGATTTCAAAAGCTCAGCAGTGATTCGATCATCACCAGAAGCTGTGTTATTTTTAAGTCGCTTGATTGGCCTAATTATTTCATCCTTATTCAGTGGTACTGAATCTGGGTTCGTTTGTTTAGGGTTTAGTGTTATATATTTCGTGAAAGTAAAAATTCTTTTGACTCATAGCGGGTAGATACGAACAATAAATTCTACGTAGCTCCATCGGAAGTTATTTATGACTCGACCTAATTAATTCCAACTTCAAGATCATCAAGGTGAACTGTCATTGCAGCTTAATCACGTATCGATCCTTATAGGTTTATATTTACATGACAAATATCAATTTTTCTATTGAAATCTACAGTATAAAGCAAACTCACAGATATTTATCACTGAACGCAAAATTACTTAAATTACATTTTAGAACCGCGTTTCTCTAACTATGTTAGCAGCATCAGGGAATGATTCAGTCTAGGTCGATTTAGAGTTTAGTGGAATATCTCTTTTGGTCTAACTTTAACAGTTGTTTTTTTTTTAAGTTTTAGTCGCATGCTAAAAGTCCTAATACAACTCCTGCATAATAAATAATTACTCTAAAGGCTTTTTCAAGATTATTGAAAAACATGTATTGTGTGAATAAGATCGCAGTTAAGATAACCAGCAACCTTAAAATTCAGATACCTGTAAAGAACGGCGGTCGATAAGGGGCCTCACTCCTGTTTAACATCATAATGGACTAGATAATGAAGTAAGTTTGCATGGTAAAAGGATATAGATTAGAAAAGAGGAAAATTCTGTGTTATACCGAAATTCAAATTTGAAATTACTGTATCAACAGCAAAAGGAAACTGGATGTCTACCCCTAAGATGCCAATTATATGTACAGTGATAGTTCACAATAAAATCATATAATAAGAAATTAATATATACTTAAAAAAAAAACGATAAACATTAGTTATGTCTTCTCTTCGTTTTGAATTTGCGGGCGAGTGATTAAATTTATGTAAATTATTTTAAGAGCCGGTCTTATTTTTTTTTAATTGCTGTTAAATTGTTGCTAACGCTTCTAAAAAAGTCTTAGTCTCCTTTAAAACTCAGGAATCACCCCGTACAGGAAAACAACCAAGCTGTAATAGTCATAGGAACAGGTGTATATGATAAGTTATTAATCCTCTCGTGCATTTTTTGAAATTAACTAGCGCACAACCGAGTATGATATTCTAGTTGGTCCTAAAACATCAAAGAACGTGATGGATGGCATCTTATGATGAATATCGCTATGCTGTCTATGCTTATGCTACATATGCTTATGCTGTGTGTGATCTTATGCTGTATACGATTATACTGCATACGTTTATGCTGCGGATGTGCGCTTATGTCGCATACGTCCATGCTGCATACGCTTATGCCGCATACACTTTGATCGCACATACTTATGCTGCATACGCTTATGCCGCAAACGTTTAGGCTTATGTCGTCCATGTTTATTTTCTATGTACTTATGCTGTGTATGATTAGGATATATATGCTTAGGCTGTGTATGCTTAAGCTGTGTATTCATATCCTCAATATACTTATGATGTGTATGGTTATGCTGTCTATGGTTATGCTGTCTATGGTTATGCTGTGTATGGTTATGATGTGTATAGTTATGCTGTGTATGGTTATGCTGTGTATGGTTATGCGGGGTATGTTTATTCTGTATATGGTTATGATATGTATTCATATCCTCAGTATGCTTATGCTGTGTAAGTTATGCCGTGCATGGTTATGCTGTGCATGTTTATTCGGTGTATGGGTATGCTGTGTATGGTTATGCTGTGTATACTTATGCTGTATATACTTATGCTGTATATGCTTATGCTGTATATGCTGTACTACTTACTCTAAGTTGCAAAGTGTACAGTATAAATGTAGTTGATCTATCCATTAAATGTTTTTGGTATCAATTATAACTATAATATAAATATTTTGTTTGTTGTTTAGTATACTGCTATAATTAAAAAATAAGGTGACTTTTTAATCTCTGATTCCATTTCTACTTCAATACACTTATTCAGCGTTTCCTTCGGTGTACGAAACAATTTACGTCTTCGATTTCTGGCCTTTCTTTCAAAGTATTGAATGCTTCTACGGACTCAAAATAACATCCCCGAACTGGCTTCTTAATTCGTGGAAACCTGAAAAAAGTCACGCGGTGCCTTATTTGGTGAATACGGTACTTCAAGGACGGTATCTGTGTAATTATTAGATAGTGCGTTAGCTTGATACAAAAATCGGGAACTGTTTTATCATCACCGTAAACCTTTGTTAATATTTTTAAGGGACAGGAAATTTAATTTCTTAGGCAAAATTTAATTAAAATTCTTGTTCGATAAATTATATATTTATAAAAATTATATTTATATATAAATTATATAATTAATATTCATTTTAAAAAATTAATAACTAGCTGACAAATTTTTTTAACAATTACAAGGAGCCAGAATGTATAAGTTAACAAGCCAAATAATATGAAACTCTTGTAGGATGACAAAGGATTTTAGAATCAACTATACGAAAACAATACGGTGAATCAAGACAACAGGCAGAATAATACGTGGTAACACTAACGGGTAAAAAAAGAAGTGAGAATATTTGACGATAAAATCAGCTGGGTAGATGAAAAGTATGCAAGAAAAAAATGTAACTGCAATGAACAAAACTAATTTCATATCAGTATGATTAGGGCCATGTACAATCATTCAGAATTGATTTAAATTTCAGGCATTGGTGTATGAATCAATAATATTAAACATTTTTATAGAATCATAAAGCTGGCGATAAAATTGTGATATTCAGCCAGGACTGGAATAATATTATTACGGTTGCCTTTGTCATAATTCGGATTACTCCTCCAGGGTCACTTGGTCCTCAAGTTGGACAATAAAATTTTGTTTTATCAACCATAAAGATACACAAGTTAATTTTGGGTTGTTACTTTTTGATTTAATAGCCCTATAAAAGTGGACGTTAAAACAGGTATTAGCAGCGCTGAAGCCGGACTTAAAACATAATAAAATCAAAGTTGTAAAGACGTAGTTGAACATTTTAAAAATATATTACTTCTTCAACAGATGGTGCTGTAAAATGGTTTAACACATTAGTATATCAGAAGGTTCTTTGATGAACTAAAAGGGTTAGTATGGTATTAGTTAGATATTCTGAATATAATCGAAGAAGATTTTTTTTTAAACAGAAAAACGTTTTGTTCAAAAATGTTGGCATCTTCAGAAAATAAAATATAAAACTTTCTAAAAAAGGCCCGTTTATAATTTCCTGGTATTAATGTTGTTGTTAATATTAGATTCTCTATTTTATTCTCGTCCCCAGCGTTTCATCGATTTCACAATCTATTGGAATCAGATATTTTCTCGTCGTACTATTACTTTAAAGCGCCATCTTTCAATTTCAAACTATAATCTGGTAGGATGCATTATTTTCACCTTTTAGGTAAAAAACATGCTGCACAAGATCAGGACATAATTTGTGCAGCTTTTAGAGATAATGCTATTTCAGATAGCATTTGTAAGAAGTGGTCCCAAGGATTCTGAGCTTAAATAATGCGTCACGCCACTGCTGGAAAAAAAAATCGTCATTGTACAGTAGTAACTGCAAGTAACAGTTCAAGTCTTTTCTGAACAGTTCATAAGCTAGGAAAAATCCAAAAGGAGAGTCGTTTGGTTTCCTATAAGCTTAGAGTTGAGAACATTTTAATGTTGTTTTGTAATTGCTCTTTAGGTTAAAGAAAAAGAAACTATACGCCTATGATTGTAACCTGTGACAAAAAAAAAGAATTCTTCAGGACTCGCAACTAGAAAAGAACGTGGTTGGTGCAACCTTTTCATTAGTAACTCAGGTTGTGGGTTAGGAGTGAGAGAAGACGTTTGGTTAGATGGGTTGGAAGGATTGGAAGGAGATGGGCAATTTGGAAATAAGGTTAAGGGTTAAGACCGTCATTCCTTCAGTTTAGTCAGTCTGGGCATTTTTTAATCTCAATTGCTTCATGAATTATGCTGAGTTTGTAAGAATATATAGGTGCGATTACTTTGGCCTTGTCGAAATCTATTTTGTAACCCGTTTGGATATGATGTTCTGTTAGGGTTGAGGGGAGATTCGATTTTCGAATGGCGAGGGAATGCTCACATGCGATTTTGAGACCAAGGAATCTCATGGAAACCATCTGACTCGTCGGAATATTATCTTTCACTGGCCTAAGAAAACTGAATATATTTCTTTCTGTTGTAAATATCGTTTCGATATTACGGGATCTGAATACTTGGCAAGTTTTATCGGTACTCCTTTTCGGGACAATTCTCTGGTGGATTAGCGGATATGACTTGTCTGAACTTTATCAATATGTTTTTTTATTTGACTCCTGTCATAGCCATTTTCAATCAGAACCGTTTCTAGGGAATTAGGTTCTGTTTGCCTATCTTCCTTGTCTAACAATCTTAAAGATCATGTGACTAAAGTTTGACCATCGAATTTAATTGAGATGGATGATGTGAATTTGCATTTAGATAATGGTTTTGTTTAAGTTGGTTTACGATAAACTGAATAGGAGAAGCTTTTGTTTAATCTTTTTGATATTAGAATGCCACGAAAAGAAAGGGGGGAATTGTTTTCAGTCTCTATTGCAAACTGAAGCTGGGTAAGTATACTGTTGTACAAGCAAGGTACGTTTTCCATCAGATGGAAAATTAGATTTCAGAGGTTTGGAACGGCGACGGATTCTGGCTATGTTTTGGCGGATTTCTTGGGCTTTAATAGAAAGTAGGTGGGATATAGCATCTTCTGTTTGGGACAGTATTTTCTCTACTTGGATAGTGTTAACGGCTTGAAAGTGTAAAGCATGATAATGGTTTCAAAGTGGAAGCCAAACGTCGAGATTTTATAAATCATAAGCGCGGTTTAAGACTCTTGCTGTTTGCTGATATATTTTTTCACTTTCTGTTTATATTGCACTTCTATTTCGGTTACAGTAAATTGGATGTTACCTTTACCTTATTCTCCATGAAAAAAATCCTAAAGTGTCAAATCTTATGATCCTGAAGAAACTTAAGACAATTAATAACTGTTCAGTGATTTGTTTTGGAGCGGCTACTCATCACCTATGAGATTGGGATGATTTTCCAAAATACAGTAGATGAGACGTATTCTTTCCGTCACATCTGAACTCTCCAGTTGCTGAGTCATCGCGAGGTTTTTCCATTACTTGCTGATAATATAATAAGTCAAACTCAAATCTTTGTGATTCTTTTCCAAGATTTCACTATTATTTTTACAATAATTTTCTGAAAAGCCACAGTCCAAGACCACACAGAGATCAACGAAAAAAAATTTGTTACATGTAATAAAATATATTACAAATATTCAGATTTCTAAGTCGGTAAAAATTTGATTCCTAACTGGAATATTTGACGAAAAATATTGTCGAAATGTGAAAAATCCTGAGGAGATTAGCTTGGTTTGCCTAGAAGCACGTTCCAGGTATGAACATACAGCACGTTCCGCTGAAAATATTGGTTTTGTTTCTGATATTGTGGGATGTAATTCTAAATCACATTAAACAGGTAAAACCTTTTTAGGATATCTGAAAAGGTTTTACAATTACTAATACAAAATAAAAATGTTAAATTTCAAATAGTCATCTCTATTTAATAAAAACACCAAAGTGGATCATGTTGCAGTATCATTCTTAACCCAAAGAAATTTATCACTAAACACGAAATCACGATTGTATGAGATAGGTTTCTTATTCCGGTTCATGATTTTCTTACATTTTGCTTTTTGAATGATCTCATATGTATCTAAAGTCCTATTGTTATTGATACTTTTACCAAGTCTGGGGTCATTAATATCACTGGCCAAACAAATTACCAAATTTTGTAACCCCATGAAATAACTTAGACTAATTTTGAGAAAGCGTTAAAAAAATTCACAGTGGTATTAACTTCATGTTCTGATTAGCTCAAGTTTTTTTGTGGATATCAATAACAACTTTTATAACCCACTTAAGGATTTATTTAGGTTAAGAAATGTTTAAAATTTCAAAAATGTACAGTTGAAGTGCATCTTCTTTTATAATTAATATGTAGTTTCTCTTTTTAATGTTTAATAATAATTAGCTTGCATAACATAACTCAACCTTCCTTCATAGTGTCGTTCCATATTCAATAAATCCCGGCGCAAGCGTAAAAAAACAAAAGCAAAACGGAGACGCTGACAAACAAAAATAAAAAAATATAAAAAAATTTTCAAATAAATACAAACTTTTGAATGTTAGCGTTTCGGGAGGTCTTCTCTTGCCGTTTTCAAAACGAATCTAAAAAAATAAGTTTTATTTAACTGAGGTAGCAGATACTTGATGGAAATTCATTTTAAATAAACACCAAGATAAATATCTAAATTTTCACTATATTTAAAACTTGTACGTATGACAATTGTTTCGACACACAGTGTCTTTTTCAAATACACACTACATTAAACTAACAGTAAGAAAAGCAGTTACTACCTAAACTAATCTAATAAAACCATAAATGATGATAGTGGGAGTCCCGAGTCTCAATATCTAGAGTAATATAAGTTTAACAAGGGTGAACCATTCAAGTTTATCTGATCATTAAGTAAAATACCCAAATTTTTTCTTTTATTAATTTCTTGGCTCTCTAAAAGATTTAGTTTTTTAGATTTATTTTCGTTATGCAACATTTTGAAATTATCGTTGAAAATGTGATTTTCTAACATTAAATTATTGGCATAATGAGAATTATTCTGTTATTTAATATAACTTCTTTTATGTTCATTAAGCCTGGTGGAAAAGGATCTTCCCGTTTGTCCAACATTTGGACAACTTTTGGACAAGAACCGCACTCAATTAAATAAACTCCTGACTTATAAAGTTTATTTGTTTGACTTTTATTGTTTTTTTATTAAGCGTCCAAAACTATGGTTTGTTCTGAATGCAATATTTATATCGCTTGTTTTTGATAAATGTGTCACGAAGTATGAAAATCTTGCATTTGATCTGAAAAATCAATGGAAACTCCAGAAAGTGGAGGTGTCACCTTTTGTTATATCCGCCGAAGGCCTAGTAAGCAAAACCTTTTTCAAAAACCTGGAAATTCTTGGTGTTTTAAAATCGATTACCACAGGTGAGGTACTAAGCTGAATGGGAGAAACTGAACTGCTTTCTCATCTTGGTATGAGAAAGCAGAGATGATCGATGAATCATGTTTGTGATTTTAATATTTATATTATAATTAATAATTATAATATATTTTATTTATTTAGAATATTTTACATTCTATTGGCAATGTTAAATGATCAGAAACTGACATTGATGTACGATAGGTTGATACACCGAACATTAAGAAAGTTCCGATGCCTGTATCCAAACTCATCAACGAAAAAACTATACATCCCAAGAACGTTGGAGAGTATAGGCATTGTGAACGTAAAATATCTCTGTCTCAGTCAAGAAAATGGGACGAGAAAACATTTCAAATAGTGCTCTAATAAAATTGGTTGCAAATAAGGACTGGGGTTTCACCCCACTAAACTTAAATAAACAAAACCGTATTGATACCAGAACAACATTCATGCATTGTGTACAAGAATGGACAGGATAAACATTGCATGGAAGGTTTTCTAAGTCACTCGAAAATGGTATCATCGATGAACAATGGTCACCTAAAGTGTCTCCCGATGGACTGTTGTACCCAGAAACAGAAGGTTTCGCGATATCTATTCAAGATAGGGTAACAAGAGCAAAGAACTATGAAAACCAAATACTGCTCTTGGAAGTAATCGATAAGTGCAGGAAATGGGGTATTCTGGGGGAAACAATTGAGCACCTTATTGGCGATTGCCCGGTCCTTGCTCCTAATGCTTATATGGAACGGCATAATCAGCTGGAAAAAATCATACATCAATAAATTGCACTAAAATAATGGCTATTAGAGCCATCTCCATATTATAGGTACTGGCCTTCTCCTGTACTTGAATCATCTGATATCATTCTTTACTGAGACGGAGCCGTCACTAGTGATCGAATGGTTGATTATAACAGGCCAGATATTATTATAATCAACAAAAACGAGAAAAGCGTTTTAATAATTGAAAATCTGGCATACGACTTGAAGAACCAGTGGAAACTGTGTAAGGTAAATGTAGTGCCCTTCGTTATATCTGCCGAAGACCTGATAAGTAAAAGATTTTCAAAAAGCCTCGAGAGCATGGGTATCTCGAAATCGATTGCCATAGTGGGACAACGTGCCGTACTCTTGCAGACGTGTCATATTGTTTGTAAAATGTTATGTTAGGGTGAGAGGAGTTGAATTGCTTTATCACCTTGTTATTTGCACATTGAATAAGAAGAAGCGCTTAATTCAAACACTTGTTATACCTCGTTCAAAGTCTTGTTTTTCTCTTTTTCATGTCTGGCACGATTTATTTACTTTTAAATTAATTAATTAATTAAAAAGCTTTCTTAATAAAGACCAAGAGGGGCACCGTCTGCCCCATTCAGGGTCAGGCGGTGGAGAGGGATATGGTGGGACCGTCCGCTTCTTCTTCTTCTTCTTATCATCTTGGCATTAGGCATTCAGAATATCGACCATTATGAGCTGAGATTCTACATTAATAATAAGCATTATAATAATAATTAATAATAAGTAATAATCATATGTAAGTATCATTGACATATACACAAAATATATTTTCTTCCTATCTTTTCAGTATATATAGAAATTAATATAATTTATTTTTCAGATTAGTTTTGAAAACGGGAAGGGAAGACCTCCCGCAACGTTAACGTTCAAAAGTTTGTATTTATTTTACACATTTTTTAAATATTTTTAAAATTTTTGTTTGTTAGGTAAATTTATTACAGAAAAAGAATCACTGAGAAATTTGTCTCCGTTTTGTTTTTATTTTTTACCCAGTGATTCTTTATTTACATAAGAATAGATATTTTTGAGTTTTAGATAGTGGCGAAAAACTCAGAAATAGGAAAAAAAAAATAAGAGTGTGCTTATGACCACACGATAGCAGCGAAAACTTCTAATTTTCCAATTTTAATATATATAAATATATATATATATATATATATATATATATATATATATATATATATATATATATATATATATATATATATATATATGTATATATGTTATAAAAGGAATTAGTAATTACATTGTTGAATTTTGCTCCGATTGGACTTCTTCATTGCTATTATATTCTAAAAATTAAATAATAGGCTTATGAATACAATAAGACACGTGTATTATAGTAAGATACTACACTAGTGTTATAAATAGTCGGATGATTTTAATATTCGGATGATACGGACACGGATTAATCATCGGATCATCCGATCATTATCATCCGCATTAGTATTATGTATTATTATCCGCCATATATGTTACTCGGAATGCAAAGATTCGTCAAAATTCGTATTAGGGAGAGGTACAAAATAACTTCGCTAATGAAATGAATCGGAATATTTAGCACCGATAGTCCGTATCACTAACCGTCGATATTCAATACGTATTAATTAATTCGTAATAGTTCCTATCTTTTTTATCCGTATTACTAAACGGAAAGCAGCAGATATCGACGGATTCATTCTATTACGTATTAGTGCGATTTTTGATGTTGAAAAGTCGGATTAGTAGATTTTACTTACTAATTTAATATTCAGATTAGACTGTTATTTTAATACGTATCCTCGCATCACTATACTACACTGATTACATGCAAAACGCTACTAATGGCGACTGGAGCCGAGTATACACGATTCACTCTTTAGAACTAGCTTCATAAATGCCCGATTTATCGTGTTGGTCCATTTTAATCCTTTAATCCAGCACTTCTCCTAACTTATATAGCTTGTAAACACCTTAATGTCCAGTTCTTACAAAATTTTACTAACTATTGCACTAAAGATGCATCAGATATGGACCTACCTCCGCTCTGCTGGGCTATAATTTATTCTCAACAAAAAGTTACCCAAAACAATTCTTTATAAACGAACATTGATATTATCACGAATCTTACTAAAGATTTTCCAGAAAAATATAATAAAACTTTACCCAATTTGGATCTTTCTCTCATCCCATGAAACTAAACGACAATTTTTATTTCGACTCTCCTTCCGCACACCTTCCAGTTTGTCGTAAACCAGATCTAATAACGATTTCCTTAATGTCGGTGGATGCTCCGGTCTTTTCGAAGTTCTATTGCGCCTGCTGCCGTGAACCCTCCCTTATTTATCGGCAAGCATGAATATCTGAATCGACTTAGGAATTTCTTCCCTGTCGTTAGCCGATGAGGGGATTTACGATTATTAGTTGATAAACGTTATTTCGTAATAACGTGCTCTTTTGGATTATTGAATGATTTATTAGGTCTGAAAAAAAATCCATTAAAGAAACTTCTTGTGTTTTTTAATCATTATGCTGCAGATCAATTCTTCTATTGGAAAATTTGATGTGATACACCAAACTTAACTTTCCTTTAGTGGCGTGTCTAATTTTTAGTGCACTAGTGGCGTAGGTCTGACAGATCGGATAATATTTTTTAGTGCTTATAATTATATACTAAATATAATATTATAATTATATACTACAATTTATTTTAGATGCTTTATTTCAGAAGGCAATAACATTATTAGTGGCATAAAAACTCAAAAACAAAAAAAATAAAAGACCATTCACACCAAAAAAAACTCACAATAAAAGACCAATGACAGCTATTTTACATTCACATATTAAACTCAAAGAAATTTGCAACTTAACGCAGAATCATTTTTTTATAAAGTTATCGACGCACGTTTCGCTAACCATGTTAGCATCATCAGGAGATGATTTAATCTAATTCTAAAATTAGACTATGGTCTATTAATATGAGAACCCAAAGTACTAACCTACTACCTAGGAAGCAAACTACCCATCTAATGAAGCGTGTACAAAAAAGGATACCAGAAAAAATAAAAAAGGGGAAAAAGAACAAAAGAAAGAACAAAATGAAGCGTGAAGTTTACTGACCCGTACATTAATAATTGAAAAAGTTGACTGAACGGAATAGGTGCATTATCCCGATTCATGATTATCATGCATTTTTCTATTTGAATGTTTTCATATACATCCAAAGCACTATTGTTATTTACATTTTAATCCAGTCTTAAATTACTTATGTCTGTATTGTGGTCATGTTCGATTGCATGCTGGGCAACTCAAAATTTTTCATTTCTTCCATATATAATGTGGGCATTGTTCTTTATATCTTGTTAATATGGATCTCTTTGTTTGTCAAATATGCCTTCGATCACAATCTTACCAGCTAATTTCGTAAATCCCTGACTTTTCATATTGCTCTAATTTATCCTTTGGATTATCCAAAACTTCTCTTAATTTATTATATGGTTTATACACAACCTTAATGTCCACTTTTTTCAAAATTTTGTCTAGCCCTCATGTTAAGTGATGCCCAAACGGTATTACCATGAATTTATTTTTGTTCTGATCCTTTTGAGGATTGCCCAATCATCTGCCACCGTTCTTAGCCAACTTATTTATGAGTAAATGTAAAACCGAGGCGAAAAATTAATTCAGTTACTTTCCGAAAGAATGGTTAAGGTATGTGGAAAACATTTTTGCAATTTCCAACACTTCGAGCTACATTCCTAACGATTCGAATCATAGCTTCCAAAATAAGATGGCTAGTTTAAATTTTATGATAAATTATTAATCAATTTTCCTTTAAACAAAGATAATTATAACAAAGAATTAAAATTAATTAGGAAGGTATCCGAACCTAACGTTTATAATAATAACATTGTAGATAAATTAATTAGAAAACATAAGTTTAGAAAATTATTGAAAGAATCTTCGACTTTTCACAAGTATCAAAACAAAATACCGTTTGATGCCCATTTAACACGAGGGCTTGGCAAAATTTTTAAAAAAGTGGACATTAAGGTTGTGAATAAACCATATAATAAACTAAGAAAAGTCCTGGGTAATCGTAAGGATAAACTAGATCGACATGAAAAGTCGGGGATTTAAGGAATTAGCTGTCAACATTGTGATCGAAGGTATATTGGGCAAACAAAAAGGTCCATATTCACGAGATATAAAGAACACTTGATATGAGGGAAATGAAAAATCTTGTATTACCCAGTATGCAATCGAAAATTACCACAACATAGACATTAGTAATTCAAGACTGGTTAAAAGTGTAAATAACTATATGGCTTTGGATGCAAATGAAAGCATTAAATTAGAAAAATGCAAGAAAATCATGAGCCGGTTAAAAGGATCTATGCCGTTCAGGTAACTTTTACAATTATTAATGTAAGGCTCAGTAAACTTCACGGTTCATTTTTTTCTTTCTTTTCGCTTTTTTCCCTTTTTTTCTTTTTTTTTTCTTGTATCTTTTTCTTTTAGACGCTTCATTATGAAGGTAGTACACTTCCTAGGTAGTAGGTTAGCAATTAGGGTTCTCATATAAATTGAACATAATTTAGTTTTAGAATTAAATGAATTCATCTCCTGATGATGCCAACATTGTTAGCGAAACGTGCGTCCAGAACTTTATAATAGAAAGTGATTTGGTGTATAGGGGTAAATCTCTTTGAGTTTCGTGTTGCACACCGAAGGTTTCAATAGAAAAATTGTTTCACATATTACTTTAATATGCTCTAGACATACAATCTTTTTACGCATTCTACAACTAAATCGTGTTTTCCTATTTTTGTTTGTATTTCTTTAAGTCATATATAGCACAATGTCCTGTAACTGCTACCCTTGGATCATTTTGGCGGGCTTGACCTAAACCACGTACCTCTGATATTCGATTTCTCAAGGCTCTTGGAATATATTCCGATATGGCTCGAATCCTAAGTTGTTCAAATATTAAACTGTTTACTAGCTACTAAAGGAAATCTTTGCGGGTGACATTTTTTTCCCTATTATTTGCGGTATGAATTATAAAGGCGTTGATGCCAGCAATATTAATCAAGATGTAAAAAATCACCGTTGTCCATCGTCTTGAAGGTCTTGCGCAATTATACACAGAAGATAATTTATTAACCATATCCACACCACATTTTATTTTGTAGTAGTGTATAATTATCTAGGGTTTTATATAATAACATAACAAAAGAACAAATCTTCCTGGTTTAGGTACATAGGAAGCTAATGTGGAATTTTGTCGAAAAGTAAAATAGCTTTATATCTCAGGCCGAATTTTTATTGAATCAGTAATGGAGGTATTTGAGGTTTGTTTTTCGAAGAGTGGCTAATAGACTTAATTTATAGTTGATCCTAAGTTCATTGGCTAATTCGACACTTTTGAACTAATTGTCTGTTGTAACTTTACGTCCCGTTCCGCTGTAGGTTCACATAAACGTCGTACTACTTCATATTGATGGTTACTTACTTGAAATGGACCAGGATCCTGAGTTCCAACATATACTTCTAGATTAGTGATGTAATATATTTTAGCTTCAATCAATGCAAAAAATTTTCCTCCATATTTATTTGGTTTAGACGGTATGTACTGTCGAAATCGACAGTTTCCTCTAAATACTTCGAGTTTTTCGTCAATAGTTGTAAATTCGACAACAAATAAGGCTTCTTATAATTGAATACAAAACAGTCAATTAATTCCCTTATCGCCGAGAGCTGATCAACTTTTTGTCTTTCCTTATGACTGTCCTTATCATCAAAACGAATATGGGCTAGCAAGGAAAAAAAAACTAAAATTTCCATTGAATTTCCATTTTTCATTTTCAGATTGTGATTAAACGAATCATTTTTACAATTTAAACTTTAATAACAATTGCAAAAATCAAGTATAAGTTAAACGCAGATTACTAAGTATATAAAAAAATATAATAAATGTTGAAAGTATTGCAAGTGTCGTTGATTTAGTATCTCTTATACCTATCCTTTAGTATCTCTATATAGATTCAGCACATTTCAAAATGCTTCTTTCAAAAACCATCGACATTTTTAAATATTTGAATGGTTATTAAAATACAAATATTATATAATTATCAATGACATTTATTGATATGTAATAAGTTTTGTTTACGTAATGTTTTGTACTTGCAAAACAGAAAAAGGAATGAATTATCTGCATACACTTATAATTTCATTAATCAGAATCTCAAATGTACTGGCTGGAATCATTGCTAACATTTGCAGTATTTATAATTAAAGGAAGAACTTCTTTTCGATCAAGTATATGCTCTCTGTTATACCATTTCATTATTTTATATTCTGAATGCTCGATCGTATTTTTCCATATCTCAGGATGACCCACAAGTGCCTCACTCTACATGTTTATATAGTCTTATTGTCTGTTACAATCTCTACCCATGTTTGTTTCAATAATTTTGTACAATTTTCCATATATGTTCAATTGTGTTGAAAAAGCGGTGGAATGGGGAAATACGAAAAAATGTGTGCCCATATTGTTCTGCTAAGTTGTCTACTAAAAAATTCCGAGCTAATTTATTTCTGAAAGGTTAAAATTAAAACATCTGCTTATAGTACGTAGTCTGCTACAATTTTTAAAAAATCAATTTTAAGAATTTCAATTGAAAATGCTATGTTATTATTAGTTAATCAATTTTGAATGGCAACCAAATACTTAATGGATTAATTAGATGTTTGGTATTTTGGTTTAATATGCTATAATCAGGTGCATTATTCATAAAAATTAAAGATGGCTGGCTAATATTTGATTTTCAAACTATTTCAAGAAAATTTCCTGATTTATTTCACCATGTTAATCAGTAAGCTCTGTTTTTACATTACTCGAAAGCAAACGATCTAAAAATTCATCCGAAGACAAGTATTCATATCGACAATGATGTATTATATCTCAAACAATCCATACAAACAATGTTAATCTTTCAACGCATGCGCAATTATATCACCAGAATATTTTTGATGATTAACGCCATTTTCATGTTTTTAGGCTAGAAACTTTTCATGCTACTGTCGTATGTTGCAGTGATAATTATATTTATATTTTTTTAACTAGGGGAATCAAAATAAGAAATTCGTTGATATTTAGAACATCGCTTGACACGGAACGCACACAACTGGCTCCTTACATCCCCCTCTCAACCCGCACCTACCGACATAGGCAGTTTTTCGATCCCTCTCCTGGATTAGTGTCGCTAGCCTAGACTACTCGCCAGAGAGTCGGACGTTTGTGTGTGTTGTAATTTTGGCGCTCATCTAAGGTTACTTACGATTTATTTGTGTCATATGAATGATATGTGTTAAATATCTTATGTTGTTTGACAACTGCCCCATTTTAGAAAACCGATCCATTCTGAAACACAACCTTAGAGGTTAATGTGTAAAACTTTAATTTCGAAAGCCTTTTTATTTCGAAAGCCTATTCGGATCTTGTCATCGGGGGCGAATGGAATCGCTCTTTCAAACTGATATATTACCTGTTTGAGATTATCTATTCATATTTATTTCATTGTAGATGGTTCACATGTACAAAAGAAAAACAGATGCGGGAGAATGATTTCAAGAAAAGATGATAGAGGTTGAAAATAAAATCCTGGCTAAAAAGTTAACTATACGTCGGGCTGCTGAGATTTACGTATTACCGTACAAAACTTTACAAAGAAGAGTCTCTTTATCCAGAGGTGTCCTTAAGCATCGTGGTGGACAGCCAGCTTTAGACGAGAACACAGAAAAAGTGTTAACTGGTCGCAGTACTTACTAAGTTATGGCTTCGGTATTACACCCACGGCTGTTCGGAAATACGCGTTTGAATTTCCAGAACGTCAAAAAATAAAACACAAATTCAACAGAATAGCAGGAATGGCTGGCCAGGGCTGGCTTCATCGTTTATGGAAATAGATAAGGAATTAACATTCGGAAGCCGGAAAGGTTATCAAGAGCAAGGATTGATGGTATGAAAAAGGAAAAAGTGGCCGAATTCTTTAAGACTTTAGAAACAGTAGTAGACAAAAACAATTTAAGAGGAAAACCTGAGTGTATTTATAATGTAGACGAAACGGGGATACCACTTAATAATCGACCATTATAGCCCAGAATGGCGCAAAAGATGTCTTCAGCATAACGAATGTCGAACGAGGTGAAAATCTTATCGTCTTAGCCTGTATGAATGCAACAGGGCAGTACAACCTCCATTTGTTCTGTTTAAAGGTGTGGACGAAACGATTTTCTTCTTGGTATGCCACCTGGTACTGAAGTTGTTATGACAGAAAAGGGCTGGGTAACTGAAGAAGCTTTTCAGTTGTGGTTGCAGCATTTTAATCGCTACGGCACCCAAGGAAAAGATATTCTAATTTTGGATGGACACGCGTCTCACACAAGCTACTCAGTGGTAGACCTATATGACACTATAGAAATTGAGCTTGTTTTTCTTCCTCCATACATGTTACATGCCATACAACCGCTCGATATATCGTTTTACAAACAGCTCAAAACATATTGTCACCAACAAGCCACATCATGGCAACATTCAATCCTAATCAAGCAATCACAAAAGTCGCTTTCGGAGGATTTTTCAAACGCTCTTGGAACCAGATTGTCACTGTGGGGAGGCCTGCCCTGTAAAAGGCTTTGAAACGACTCAGATATTTCCATTAAATGCCAGTGCAGTACCTGATCAAGAGTTGGCCATTTCGGAGCACTAAGTTCAATCTACGAATACACAACAGGAACAACCAAAAGTCCAGTCGTCAAACACAGAACAAGTACAGCCACAAATACAGGAACAAGTTCAATCCTGAAATACACAACTGGTTGATGATACGGTGCCGTTGACATCCACAAGTTCACAACAGTCCGATACAGTTCAATCACCTAACACTGCAGGAATAAATAAAGAAATTCTTCCGTCACCTTTTAAGACGCCAACCACCTGTAAGCGAATTCGAAAAACTTCAAAACCGGCCTTGCATTTAACCTCACAAAAAAAACTTAAGGCTTATAAAAAACTCCGGTAAATAAGAGAAAGACCGAGTGCAAAGAAAATATTAAGAAGAAGAAGAAGAATAAAGGAACGCCTGAGATAAAAATTAAGAGTTCATCTGTAAAACAGATAGGGTAGCACTATATTTACTGTTTCAAAATATTCATTCTCCACCATAAGAGGATTGGATACAGTCCCATGCATGTGAAGCCATGCATGTGTGCCACGAAAAATGTGCTGATATGGGAGGGAAAAGAATCGTATATATGTGAATTATGTGCCAATAATTAAAATTGATCTCATTATTCATTATTTCAAATTTGTTAATGATTCAAAAGCTTGTATACATGTTGAGAATGTATAAATTTAGTAACATGTTATTTACGATCCGATTCACTCCGAAAATTGTGGCGATTTAGATATTTTTGCTTTTTTACTTTATAGTCAGAAATTAATAGAGTTTATGAACGATTTAAGTTTTGACAGGTTTATTGCATAATAGCTGAGTAGTAACTAATTACTGTTTCGTCAATAAAAACTAGTTTAATTTTATAAATAATTTTCTCTTTTTTAAAAAAAAGTGATCCGATTCGCCCCGGTTTAATCTATAGTATTTCATTTGAAAACAGAATTTTTTAAACGCTCGTTATTTTCTTTTGCATGTTCCATTCCAAAAAATATTCTACTGAGAGGATAACTATTAAAACACGCGCTAGATCGGAAAAAATTTAAGTTTCAATTGGAAAGAAATACACTTAGTTGCAAAAACACTCATTTCAACTCGTAAAAATTAGATAATGGATAAAGCCCCAGTTACGTTCTTACAATACTTCATATATTCGCATTAACTATTAGTTTGAAAAATATGTCTTTTCTCGTTTACATTTTCAGCTCGTCTCTATTTGAAATTCTCTGTCACGCAGAACAAGTATTTGCTTTTATTCAAAAAAGGACCATCGTAGGATTTTCCTTCTTGCAGAGAACTGTTCAGTATTCGGAATATTACGATAAAATTGACCTGCATATTATTTTATAGAGTATACACATTTATTACATTACATTATTCTAATAAATCTTCAACATAATTTTTAAATTTTTCCTTCTGGAAACTACCTTTAACATTTATTTAAAAAAAAGTCATACAACCTTAATCTTCACGGTGATCTCCTTTAGTTTCCATACATCTTCGCTACCTTTCAGGTTAGTGGTGAATCCCAGATCGAAAAAAACTTGACGGTTTTGATGCGATCAAGTCATTGAGGCTTTTTACGCTTTCCTCAAGGGAGTGAAGCGATTATCCACCAGGTGATGTAGGAATTGGAAGAGATAAAAATTCGAAGGAGCTAAATCTGGAAAATATGCCGGGCGTGATAAAATTTCCTAGCTCAACTAAGTGATCGTGTTTAGAGTCATTTTTGATGGAGAAAATGCCTTTCTTTATTCCATTGACAGTGTAAGGTCTTTCTTCGTTGAAAGTATTGCTAATACAAAACATATATTACTGATAACATTTAGAAGTCACCGTTTAACCAGATTGAAGCAACTTATAAAGCACGACGTCTAACTGGTTCCATCAAACACACAGCATCTTCTTTTTGGCATGGATATTTAGTTTTGCAGTTCTGGTTAATGGCTCACCAGGATTAACTCAGGAGTAACCCAGAAAATTCATGAATCTGGAGAACAATAACACAACAAAATCAAAGCGGCTATTCTTATTCTCAACAATAACTTGACAAGGAACTCAAAGATTCTCTCTTTGAATTTTCAAAAGGAAACAAGAATTTTAAAGAAAGAAGAAGTTGGTGCTTCCAACACTTCATCCTCCTCTTTTTGTTTAGCTGTCTCAGACGTTCTACATCATTTAAGTAATACTTTCCATTTCGGAAATTTTGCAACCACGCTTTTTAAGTACTGTACGAAACAGCGTTATTTCTTAATGCCGCAAAAATCATGTTCTGAGTTTCCCCAGCATTTTTTTTCAGTTGAGAGGTTAAAAGAAGACAGTGTAATGTCTGAATGATTGTGGCGTGTTTATATATTTTTTTCTTAAATGTGGGTTATAAAATTCCCAGCGAATGTGACAAATTCTATATAGGTGAAATATCTAGACCGTTAGATGTTAGAATAAACCTTCTTAGAAAGGGCGATTTTAATAAATCTAGAATTTGTCAACACGCATGGGAATCGGGTCATAAAATCAATTGGAATAATTCCAAAACGGTATTAAAAAAATCGGTAATAAAGTACAGAGGATTAAAAGAAACCGCTATAATTAATTTAAATAAAAATAACTGTATTGCTATGCCTTCGGTAGATTTACATTCAATATGGTACCCGATTCTAAAGAATACAATTAAACATTTAAGAATTTCAATAAACAATCACAATCACACGGCACACCTCACCTATATATATTCTTTTGGTAATATGTCACTGTCATTAAAAACGAATTGTCAATGTAAGTATCATTGACATACACAAAAAAATATGTTTACTTTCTATTTTTTCATAATTTATAGAAATTAATATACTTTATTTTTCGATTCGTTTTGAAAACGTGAGGAGAATACTTCCTGAAACGTTAACGTTAAAAATTTGTATATTTTTTTAGAACATTTTTATATTTTTAAAATTTTGTTCGTTAGGGAAATTTATTACAAAAAGGAATCACTGAGAAATTTGTCTCCGTTTGGTTTTTTTCTTTTTATCCAGTGATTCTTTATTTACATACGAACAGATATTTTTAATATTTTTTGAGTTTTAGATCGTGGCGAAAAACCTAAATAAAGAAAAAAATAAAAGAAGACAGTGCTTCAAATGTTGCTTTTCGAACGACATCGCGTCTACAACTGATTTTTCAGGTTATATTCTCAGCCGGCTCGTATATTATACTATGTTTTGAATATGAAAGATGGTGCTTCAAAATAACTACACGACGGGAAAAAAAAACTGATTTGAATGGGTTTAAGTTAAAGACCTGCTAATTGCAATCTAACAATAAGGAAAGTCGATGAGAATTGGCTTATAGTGAAAAGCAACTTCAGTAAAAATAACCAAATCTTATATCATCTGAAGTCTAATATATTGGAAGTTGTAGATTCTACATTCAGTGTTTCAATAAGAAGTTTCACCGAATTTTAAATTTAAATTAAGCAAATTATTAATTTTAATAATTAGTGTATCGTTAATAATATTGTTTTTTTCGCAATTCCCATAATAAATATCTTTCCGTCAAAGAATGGATTCCGGGGGAAAAGAATTTTTGGTTTTTTGATGCCAACCATTCATCAAGCCAAATTTTCACTTTTTCGTAAGAATGTAAGTATTGTTCTGAAGGTCTGTGCTGCATCGAGGCTAAGTCCGGTAAATACCACGGGTGGGGTGGGACGTCTCATTTAACGTTTTCCAAATGGTTTTTTTTACACATTTTGCAACATGGGTCCGAGCATTGTCATGTCGACAAATGACTTTCGTCGTATTCTGACCGTGTCTTTGGTCATATTCTGATCGTTTTTCGTTCAATGCTCGGTTCAGTTTTATCAATTGTATCCGCTGTCGATCGCCAGTATTTGTTTCACCAGGTTTCAGCTGTTCATAATAAACAGCTCCTTTACTATCCCACTAAATACACAGCAAAACCGTCTTTCCATGTATATAGCGCACTGGTTGTGATGCTGAAGGCTGGCCTGGGTCTACCCATAAATTTTTGTCGCTTTGGGCTGTCAAGATATATCCTGTTACAACCCGATGCGAAAAACCTTTCCTTTTTTGCTTGGCAAGTAAAATTTTATAAGTGGTTTTTCGCCTTTGAATGTCTCTTTTCTTCAATTCACATAGAACCACGTTCTCCTTTCTTCTGGGTCTTTCCCAATGTGTGTAGGTATTAGGAAATGGTGGATTGGGCAACATTCAACGCTTCTGGCAATTGTTTCAACGTGTGAGTTGATTCTTCATCCAATAATGCTTGCAAATCTACAAAATTTTTCAGATGTCCTGGACGCTCTTTGTCTTTTATATCAAAATCACCACTTTTAAAGCGTTTATACCATTGTTCATAAGTTTTTTGGATTAGAGCATGTTCACTATAAGCTTCAACCAACAATCGATAACTTTCAGTAACCGTTTTCTTCAAATGAAAGAAGATTGTTAAACTTTCCCGCAAAACATCTTTTCCTGGTACATAATTCGACATATTCAAATCTATGAAAAGCTATGTTTTTTGCACAATGACAATGAATAATGAACTGGCTTTCATGGCGTATGTTTACCTCCAAAACGCCATAGACATAATTAGTTTATACTTACAAATGTACTAGTAACGCTATTTCTTAGCAAAATCAACATTATTAACTGAAACACCTATTATTATATAATTTTTTTTAATTTGAATATTGTGTAGTGGCCTCTTAAACAATATATTGAAATATATGTCTTTTGCTAGTGTACAAAAAAATTAGTCTTTGGTTTCAATGTTTTATTCATAGCCACATTATGAATACGGTTAACTTTGAATTTAATCTCAAATAACTCTCTGAAAATGAATCATTTATATCCAACCGCTTCTATGCTGACCGCAAAATTTCAAACTAGAACGCTAATTGGAAACCAAAACCTTTGTCATTTGCATGCATCAGTTGCACTCGAGGAGCCATGAGTCGAAACAGGTATGCATTACTAAATTACCAGGCAGATCAATTTAATGAAATATATTGCCGAATATAGTAACTAATGACTAAACTGTGAACGGGACGACGATTGTATATTTTCGGGTACTTTTGAGACAATTTTATTGTAATTTTGGTTATTTGAATTGCTCTTTCTTAGGGACCATATACTTGGATAACTTATTTAATTTATAACAGGTAATTTTTTTAGTGTGTCGGTCGCAACTGTAAGATTGCGCGTCTCTAGTGTCAAAATTATTTAGTATAGTCTAGCAAATTATCATGGAACATTTAATATCAGAGCAACGCTTGCAAATTTTTAAAATATATTATTAAAATCAGCGTTCTTTGCGTCGTACAATTATAATTTGATCTTGAATTTAACCGAAAAATTTTGTCCACCGACGAAGCTCATCTTTGGCTAAATAATCCGCAAATGATGTGGTACGACGCAGATTGTACGCCGTTCGCATCATTGGGTCCAAAAACAAACTGGAAAGCACAATAACATAACTATTAATAAGGATCGTTACATATCTATGATCTATGATTATTTAATTCCTAATTTGAATCGTGTTGATCAGGAGGAGATGTGCTTTCAACAGGACGGTTTCACATGTCATACAGCTAACGCAACTATCGATTTATTGAGGGAAAAATTCGTTTAACTTAACGTATTTGACAGTATATATACACGTAAAAGCCGTTAACATTAATTACGTGGAAACACTATAATATAATGACGTCACAAACATGGCACAGCCCATCGAGGCGCTTTTATAATCACGTGATTTTATTTTAAATTTTATAAATTTAAATCATTTATAATTAAAAATATTCAAAAAACAAGGAAAACATTTTTTATGTGCTCCACGTAAAATTCTCAATCCTTCAGTCGCTATCAAACGTCAACAACCAGCTCTGGAGACCGATTTCTGGCCTTAAGCCGTTATCAGTCTGGCCTGGAGTTGAACGTTCGAAAGCAATTGAAGGGTTGACCAGGGTCCTAACCATATTAATCGTCCAAATTGGAAATAAGCAGCATTGAAATGCAGCTCAAGTCATCCGGTGGTTTGTAACCGTAGTATTATGTGAAACCGTTCAACTCGACGCCCGACTGATAACGGTTTAAGGTCAGAAACCGGTCTCGGGAGATGCTTGTTGGAGTTTGATGGCGATAAAGGATTGATAATTTTACGTGGAAGCATTTTTCCTTTTTTTAAATATTATTAACATTCGCCACTAGCCCGTTGTAGATTTTCAATCATATATAATAAATTGCAAACATTTTTTTAACCATTTTTTACATTGATTATCTATATTATTTATGAAAAAGTTTAAAAATAAAGTAAAAAAATCGATTATTTTTTATTCAAAAACCCAATTGTTCCAAATTATTATTGGCAATTTTACTCAAAGAGTAGCCATGTAGAAACAATCCAGGGAAACATTTGGAGAATAGTATTTTTAAAACATAACTGCCATTTATTATCTAAAAAGAAAATCCCGATGTATCTGTTAGGACATGCTCTGAATTATTAATTGGCATTTTACAAGTGCTTATTATAAGCACTTGGAGCTTTAGAAATAGCCAAACTTTCGTAAAAAACATTTAACGGTATTTGACAACCTCAACTTAGAAAAAGTCCGAACTAATAACTTCTCCAAACTCTAAACCACACCAAATAACAACTTTTTGAACAGGTATCGGTAGTTCATGAATACATCCTTGAAAGACTCTATATAACATAATATTCTCAGGGGTAATTTTCCATGCAAATCGTGTAGCCAAAGCATCGAAATTGATTTTCAGTAGCTCGGAAACTATTTTAAAAAGCTTTTAACACTCTCCCAAGTTGATCAATGTTTTTCAAGTAACTTTCATCGTCTTTTTGAAAATAAAAACCTTGATTAAATTCAGGAAAAAAGACGCCTTTTCAGAATAAAGAGTAATGTTGTAAAAATATTTTATATCTTCTTCAAAATTCTCTACATGATTACATTCTAAACTTAATTAAAACTTGTTCTTTTTGTTACAGTCCGTCAAATGGAAAACATAATGGATTGAATCATCGTGTAACTTGTTAAGTCATCTTTGAAATAATATTGTTGTATCCATAAGTAATGTAGTTTTTTTATAACCTATATTCTAAATAAATATATTGGTTAACAAAACTGGTTAACAAAATTACGAACTGTATTTAACTGTATAAAATCTGGAAAACCTGTTGAGCTTGATAAGGATCTGTTGTTGGCTGAAATTGAAACTGATCCCAAACAAACCATCCACAAATTAGCCATAAAGCTTAAAACTTTATGGTTCACAATATAACAGTATTAAACAACTGCACAAAATGTAAAGGGAAGGAATGTGGGTGTTATATCAACTTTCAGTTGAAAACAAAATTTAACAAGCATTAACCTAACCTATCCTAACCATCCTAACCACAGAATTTTTTTTTTGAACAAATTGTTATCGGATATTAAAAGTGGATCCTATATAGCAATCCATGTAAGAAAAAAAACATTGGTTAATACCAAGGCAACCACGTTTGCCCACTTCAAAACTAAGCCTTCACCCTAAAAAACATTATTGTCAGTTGTCAGTGTGTTAGTGTGTTAGTATTGTCAGTGGTGGAATTTTACAGGAATTATTCACTGTGAGGTTCTGAATTCTAAGTGTGAATGTTCATCGTAAGTGCTGAATATTTTTATGCTGAATGTAGCTGAATGTCAATCTTTTACTATCTTTTACTATTATTTAATATCTTTTATTATCTTTTGCTATCTTTTACTAACGGGTGTCCAGAAATGTCTTTCATAATTAATTACTTGTTTGTTCCCAGGCGCAGAAAGCGTTGGTTAATAAAGAAATGGATAAAAATTTTTAAATTACAGTATCAACTCTAAATTTACCGTCTACGGGTCTTCCAAAGTCAAGCAGAGGTGCAAACAACATTGCATGTATGCGTAAGTCGGTTAGAGAAAATCCATCTCAATCCGTCTGGAAGCGAAGTACAGCGCGAAAATAAACAATAATTGGACTCCTTGTATACTTTACAATCTTTTACTATATTTTACTATCTTTTACTATCTTTTACTATCTTTTACTTCTTTTACTATCTTTTACTATCTTTTACTATCTTTTACTATCTTTTACTATCTTTTACTATCTTTTACTATCTTTTACTATCTTTTACTATCTTTTACTATCTTTTACTATCTTTTACTATCTTTTACTATCTTTTACTATCTTTTACTATCTTTTACTATCTTTTACTTCTTTTACTATCTTTTACTATCTTTTACTATCTTTTACTATCTTTTACTATCTTTTACTATCTTTTACTATCTTTTACTATCTTTTACTATCTTTTACTTATTTTGCTATCTTTTACTATCTTTTACACTATCTTTTAGTATCTTGTACTATCTATTACTATGTGTCTTTTACTATCTATTTTTTATTATCTTGTACTATCTATTACTATCTATTACTATCTATCTTTTACTATCTATTTTTTATTATCTTTTACTTATTTTACTATCTTTTACTCCCTGTGACTATTTTTTACTATCTTTTACTATCCTTTATATCTTTTACTATCTTTTACCATCTTTTACTAACTTTTACTATCTTTTATTATCTTTTACTAGCTTCGACTATCTTTTACTATCTTTTACTTCTTTTGCTATCTTTTACTATCTTTTACTACCTTTTACTATCTTTTACTATCTTTTCCTATCTATCTTTTACTATCTATCTTTTACTATCCATCTTTTACTATCTATCTTTTACTGTCTTTTACTTCTTTTACTATATTTCACTATCTTTTACTCCCTTTTACCATCTTTTACTATCTTTTACTATCTTTTATTATCTTTTACTATCTTTTACTATCTTTTACTATCTTTTACTATCTTTTACTATCTTTTAATATCCTTTACTATCTTTTACTATCTTTTACTATCTTTTACTATTCTACCCTTTACTACCCTTACTACCCTTACTACTACCCTTTCGGACTACCATTTATTCCGATCGATGCAGCATGGACTTTCAGAATAACACTTATATTTCTACGAAGAAGTGAAAATTTGGTTTGATGAATAGTTGACATCAAAAAACCGAATGGTCTTTTAGCGTGGAATCCATCCTTTGACAGAAAGATGAATTTTTTAAAAGTGGGAAGATACTTTATTATTTATTAAGAATAATTAACGATTCAGTTTATTTCTTCATATTACGTTACAAGAAGATTATGTAATCACTTTACATTAAGTATGGTTTAAATGAATTGTATCTTATTACAAAGCAACCCCGAACTTCGTATAGATAAAAATCCGACTCTTTCTTGTTAGGAAATAATTGGATCGCTGCTGTCCTTATACGACTTACTAAAAACGAACCTTAAGGGCAGTTCTATTGATAGAAAAGTTTCTGAAAAGATTCGTTGAAATGCGATAAAGATGAGACCCGAGAAACGCTACAAGTCACTCACCAGTTAGTAATAGTATTTATGGGTATATCAGTTGCCTGAGTTTATGCTTATGCAAGGCGGAGAATGTTGCGAATAAGTTTCAGTTAGGAAAGTTGCTAATTCAGATACTTTAAAGTAAAATACGTGCTTTAACTTTTCAAGATTGTTTGAAGTTGAGTGATCATATACAAAGATTCTGTAAAACTGACAAGAAATAATATGAAAAATAATTATTTTTAGTTATTTTAAAGAACATTTCTATGAAACAGTAAGATTTTCTTAACGGAGATATATATATATATATATATATATATATATATATATATATATATATATATATATATATATATATATATATATATATATATATATATATATATATATATATATATATATATATATATATATATATATATATATATATATATATATATATATATATATATATATATACCTTGTGTCCCAGCCAAATGGAATAAATTCATTAATAAATAATTGGGGGCGTGTTCAAAAAAACGCTCGAACACGTCTATTGGTATTTTTAGATGCGCATTTTTTTCAACAAAATTTTTTTATACAGGGTGTATCATGTAACAGTGGCCAATACCAACTTTCTTATTTTAAATACAACACCCTATATATTATTTAATTTTTGGATTCTTCAGGAAATTCTAGACATATTTCGTGTAAAATATTCTAGACTTATCTTCAACTGTTTCGGAAATATTAAGTGTTTTCAGATTTATTGCAAAAATTGATTTAAAAATTTTTTTTTTGAAAATTATTTGATTACAGAAATTCGCTACAACACACAATAGAAAGATGGTATTGGCCTCTGTTACATGACACACCCTGTATAAAAGGTTTTCGTTGGAAAAAATGCGCAACTACACTTTTTTTTAACACTGTAAACAAAATTATGGAAATTTCAAGACTATTTAGTTTTTGTATACATTTTTTATTTAAAACATTTAATGTAACAAATGGTCAAATTGTGAACCCTGGACGTCCTGGCAACACCCCAACCTCAAGTAAAACTGATTCCTGACATTATTTAATGTTTGTGGCGTAATTGACCTAATGCTGTCGGTAATGCGTCCTCTTAAATCATTCAGATCTTGTGGCTTGGTTTTGTATACGACGCTTTTGAGATATCCCCATAAAAAAAAATCCAACGGATTGAGGTCCGGGGACCTTGGTGGCCATTCTAGTGGCGCTCTTCTCTCAATCCATCGATTTGGAAACACATTATCGAGGTACTGCCGCACATTAACTTGAAAATGGGGGGGGGGGGGGGAATGCTCCATCTTGTTGGAACTAAATTGTGTCGGCTAGCAATTGAGGATTTCTTCTATTAGGTACAAATTTATAAGATTTGGAATGAGCTGATTTTGGAGAAAGTCTAAGTAATTTACCCCATTTCAATTTTGATCGAAAAATATTGGACCAATTATTTGATCTCTTATAATACCTGCCCAGACATTAATCTTTTCAGGTCTTTGTGTGTGAATTTCCCGCATCCAGTGAGGATTTCCTCTCGACTAATAACGACAGTTCTGGCGATTGTTATGCCCATGAAGAGTAAAAGTACATTCATCAGAAAATAAAACGTTTTCCACTCTCAGAAGGTTGTTGTCTATTCTGTGCATCATTTGTTCGCAAAACTCCATTCTCCTGTCGAAGTCGTTTTCACTAGGCTCTTGAGTAGGCTCTAGCTTATACGGATGCATTTTATTCTCTTTCAATATTGACCTTTCAATACCAATATCAATATCAATATCTCTTTCAATATCAAGAACGACCAACATTGTTTTCCAAGGCAACTTGTCGAGTTGAGGTATGCAGATTGTCTTGGAATGTAAGCATTACACCCAATTTTTTGTTATTGGTCAACGACACTGCTTCCTTCTTAATTTGTCTCACGTGTCCCAGTTCTATAAATTGTTTTTCAACTTACTTATTCTACCTTGGGATATGGGTGGTAAGTCAGGGTATTTTTCCCTAAAGAGACGAATAACTTCGGCTTGAGTTCGTGTCCTATCTCCATAACCTATCATCATTAAGATAGTTATTTGATGACTCTCTTATAAATACACCATGTTTAAATCAAATGAATCACACACGTCAAAGAAAACTAATTTAAAAAACACGTTGATTTTTTTCACGTTTCATACAACAAATACCTATCTTTGAAAACCTGATTTTTTATCTTTGCCTATTTGCTGATACTGTTCGAAGAATTACTTAATATTTCCGAAACAGTTGAAGATAAGTCTAGGATATTTTACCTGAAATATGTCTAGAATTTCCTGAAGAATCCAAAAATTAAATAATATACAGGGTGTTGTATTTAAAATAAGGAAGTTGGTATTTACCACTGTTACATGACACACCTTGTATAAAAAATTTTTGTTGAAAAAATATATATATATATATATATATATATATATATATATATATATATATATATATATATATATATATATATATATATATATATATATATATATATATATATAATTAGCGCCATCTATTGAAACAATATATCATCTTAAATCTGTATATTTTCTCTATAAAACGAGATCACTATCATTAGAATCGATGGCCTGACTATCAAGTTACAGCGCTTGAAGTGACAGTATCTTTTGTCACCTAACCATATGAAAGGCATTATATATAATTTTGTTTCAACCTAGGTAAAACTTTTACATAAACAGTTGAATTGATAAAAACTAAATTGTAAAATTGATTTTACAGTGATGATTGCTTGATCTGTCTGTTCGAGAGGTATAAGCGATTCCTGGACGGTCGTGATGTTTAGATGACGACTGAAAGCTAGGCGAAAAACGAAAACGAAAATCGTATTGAGTTGAGATGGATAGTGGAGGACTTCGAGTGTTTGTGGAAGAGAATCGTTCCTTATTAAAACAGGCAGGTGGAACTGCACTTTCCTGGAATCTATTGTAACTGGTGATGAGACTTGGTGCTTCCAGTACGATTCTCAAACAAAGGGCTAAAGTGCTACGTTATAAAGTTTCCAGAAGCCGCAAGAGAACGCAATGTTGATTTGTTTTTACGACTGTAAAGATATTATACTTAGAGAATAGTAACATAATACAATAATAATAATATCATAACATGTGAAAATAACCACTTTTCGTCTAAATAATCACAGGACAAGTCAAGAAATAGACGTAGGATTTGCGGGTAGAATTGTGTTAAACAGACCTTCATCGAAATGTCTTGGTGTAACATGGGACATATCACTAAGATTTAAAGAACACTTAAGAGCAGTAGTAGGAAAATTTTGAACACGAATTGATGATGTTGTATCATCCAAAAATTAACAAATTCCAGCTGGGGAGCTGACGCCGAAACTCTGAAAGTTTCAGCTTTGGCGCTTGTCCATTCTGTAGCGGAGTACTGCCATCTTGTATGTTGAATAGTAAACACACAACCAAAGTTGACACAATATTGAATTACACGAGAATTATCTTCAGCACCATTAGGTCAACACCCTGTCAGTGGCTGCCAGTTCTGAATAATATCGCGCCACCTCACCGCCGTTGGCAAAAAAAATATTAAGTCATTTTACACATTTTTTCAATAAATGTTTTTTCATGACTTCAGTCCCGATTCTTATTGGACAAACCCTGTATAGCAATACTATTAAATACTCCCCCGTAGAGAGGTAGAAAATGATTTATGGTAGGAAATAAAAATTATTCGATTTAAAATGAGAAAAATAATTAATTCGTAACTGTTTCAAAGGAATTCTTTTCTTATCTTTTACAAAGTAAAATTTTAATTTTCATTAAGTTTGTAATTTCTTTTTTCTTTGTTCTCGACCGAATCTCTGAAGTTTTCAAAAGACAACCTCCTTGATTACATTTGAAACGTACACTTACTTGCTTAAGAAAATGCACTACAAAATTATTTGCCTTAGTTCTTAAACTATTTACTTCAAAAGATAAGTTCAGAGTAACAAAAACATTAGATAATACATTTTACAAAAGCCCTCTGGCAATCGGGCCGGTTAAAAGCAACAAGTTCACTAAGCCTTACTCAGGAATACCTAAACTTTGTATCTTAGCAGATTATTGTTTCTTTAGAAGTAAATGGGCTCAGTTCAGCTGGTGGTTAATGATGGACAAAGAGAAAACTTACTAAACTTTTACTGAATACAAGAACCATTCAAGTAGATAAAGTTAAGTGAATTAAAGACCCACAAGTGATAATTTTAGATTATTTATCACAAAGGTTGGATGTAATATTTAATTAAAATTGAAAATCTTTTCTCGGCCTTCTTTGTCTTCTGTTGGCATTTATTTATTTAAAAAACATTGGTGGTTCTGATTTAATAAAGTTATTAAGGCGTTTCCCGATGCCTTCAAGGAACGTGACACGACTATTAATCAGGTGATGTTGCAGGGATCGGAAGGAATGAAAATTCGAAAGGGACTAAGTCTGCAGAATAGGCCTGTTGCGAAAAAATATCCCAGCCTAACTTTCGGTGATTGTTTCCAGAGTCCTTTTTGTTGAATGTCGCTGTGCTTTGTCCTTGAAGCGAGTTGAGTTGAGTTTTCATTATTTCCGTGCCAGGCGAGGGTTGCTAGTTATGTATGAGGAATATTAAATAAAAACAATTATTTATCATTGAAAATGGTTTTATTGTTTTTCTCGAAAATTGAGGTATCTCGAAAACATGCATTTTGACATCAACCGTTTCTTTATCTTATTCTTCACGGACGGGAACAAAAATGAATCATTGGGTGCCAAATCAGGACTGTAAAGAGGATGACCTATCAATTCGATGTTTTGACCGGTCAAATATTAAGCTGTTCGGTCCGATGTGTGAGAGCTCGCTTTGTCATTGTGCAAAATGATGTTGCTGGATGTTTTTTCTTTTTTCTTCAAAGACTTCTGACAAACAAATAGTTGTGTATCATTCGTTGTGTATCATACAAATTGACCGTTCTACAGTTCTCTAATGGCACTGTAGCTACATATCCATTTATCCTAGCTACATATCCTATAAAGTGGACTGCTGTTTACTTTTGGGCTCATATGCATAGATCCAAGATTTGTCACCTGTATAGATGTTATACACGGCTTTTCATGAACCATGATTGTATTTTTTGAGCATTTCTTTGCACCTATCAACGCGAGGCTTTTTTTCAGCCATCGTCAAATTATGCGGAATCCAACGTGAACAAATATTTTGTTTTCTGACAGATCAACCGATTTTGAACAACCTTCTTTAAATTTGCCCGTGAGCCAATGACGATCACGATTCAATTCACTAAACCAGTGATATACAATGGTTTTAAATGGTGGTTTATCGCCAAAAGTCGAAGTGAGTTGATCGATACACTAATGTTGAGATAATCCACGTAAAAAGTCGTAATAAACCATCGCACAAAAATTCTCACGTCCATTTTTTGGACACTTTTTTCTGGTAATTTTCAAGTTACTAACCAACATAAATAGCATCCGTATTTGAAAACGTTTTAAGTTCGTATACAGTCAACAATGTCAAACTTTACAATGTATATGTTATATGGTGATTTGCAATACCATTGGATACATAAATAGCAATCCACCTACAACGTGTGGCGGTTAATAGTTCTTAATACTTAATAATTAATAAATTTAATTTCGTTAAAGTTGGGCAATATACTAATTTTGATTGCGTAGTTGAGCAAAAAAGTGATATTTTCTTTGATACCTGACGCATATGCTCTTCATTTAGCTCGAAACTTGACATGTTTAACACTCGAAAAAGACAGTAATCAGGTTTTCAACGGTACTATCGTAGCAAGAAAATGACATGAGATTTAGACTGTGGATCGACCCTTATTTCCATACGTTTCAATCAGAACTTGATAAAAATTGCTGAGCTTTCATTAAGCGTTTTGCCTCTTTTTTTTACTCGCCAATCATTGCGCCCTTAGACTACCATTTATTCCGTCTTCTCCAAAATTGTTTTAATTAAATCTTTTAAAATGGCACCGTTTCCATTTTAAAAGATTGATAAAAGACCCGATACATTGCTAGAAATGATAGTTGTCAAATTTGTAGTGAATGACTATTGTCACTGTCACTACACTTCAACCCCCATTTCAAAAATGTCCTTACATTCAGTGTGTCCATGATAAAGAGTTTACCACCCCCTTAAAATTTTTATTTTTGGACCGATTTTCATAAACTTCCTTTTGTTGGAGAGATCTCGGAAAACGGCATTAAGAAAGTGTATCACATGTTTTTTTGCTAATATCATGGCTAACTGCGTCAACTTTTATGGCTCCCATTTTCGAGAAGTACTGCTATGGCTTTTTTTAGAGAAAAGCTAACAACGGATTCTTGACTACCACCACCTTAAACCCCTAAACATTTTTATGGTTTTAAATTACTGGGTGTCCTTAATATTATTTTATGATATTTTTACAATAATAATTAATAATTAACATTTTTTCTAATAATTACAGATTATTTTCTAACAGAAAATTTCCTTTATTTACAGGTCGATCTAAATTGTCATTATAAAAGTTAAATACTAGACATTCCAATCATTCCGCCATTTTCTATCAAACATTTTTCAATACGTCGTCGGGTATTGTTTACTACTTTTCTCAATTGTTTGGTAATGCTACCCAAGGCAAGCCTGCCTAATACGATTACCAAGATCGTCTCGAGTTTGGAGCCTCGGAACGTAAACCTTATTTTTAATTGTCCCCAAGAGAAAAAAATCAAGAGCCTTGAGGTCCGGGGACCTCAGTGGCCAATTAATTGCAGAACTGTTTCGCTCAATCCAACGATTTGGAAAATTATTTTTTAAACATTTTTTTACGTTAATTGCATGATGAATGGGTGCAACGTATGAATTTCATTATTAAATTAATTTTGTAAAAATCTAAGAAATCTAGCTGCATTTCAATTTTCCATAAATAAAAATGGTCCAACAATAATGTCATTTATAATATCGCACCAAACGTTCACTTAAGTATAGCCTGTACAAAACTCAAACCGTTGCACGTCATCGATGGCGCTATTAAATAACAGCATAAATACCACTACAAAAATTAAATAATAAAATAATCAAATGAAATGTATTCAATTAATTTCATATTTAGCGACTGTGTTCGGTTTGCAGCTTATGTGTCGTTGTCGGGGTTTAAAATTTGTCTTGTTGATATTTATTGACACGTTTGGAGGTTATGCCATTTGTATCTAAACGTATACTTTCATTTTTGCCTTCCGTTCGAAAACAGTTTCTTTAAGAACTTAAGTCACGCCTGTAAATTGTCAAATCATTTAAATCGTCGTTGTCAAGAGTTTGTGGCAACAAGAACGATACAATAATGGTCCATTGTTACCCTATTCGGCTGTTAGCGAAGTATGTGTAATATTTGGATATGTTTAGTTTAAGTCATATTTTTTTAGCATGTTGCAGCAGCCTTAAGGTTGAATATATCCACTGTTCAACGTACAATTTCACAAAAAGTGAAAAACAATGAAGTTTTAAAATCGCCTAGAAAACGTAATTTTACTAAAAAGGTTACCAGTACTGCAGCTTTGGATACAAGGATCGTGACACCATTTGTATCGTGTATGAACACAGTAAGTATTTGTAACCTAAGAATTTCAGAAAATACTGTTCTTAAACCCATCATAAGCACTTATAGTTTAATTTTAATTTTCAGGGCAGGATGTATCTTGGAATTCCTTACATGAGCAATTAAAAGATAAACAACTGTTTGACGGATGCCGTATGTCATTGTGCAACGTATTGAAAGAAGTAGGTTTTAAATGGAAAAAATATAATCTAAGACGAGGCCTTATGGAACTTCCCAACGTTGCCCTAAAACGTATAGATTTTTTGAGGGGTTATATAAAGGAAAGAAAAAACGCCTTGTACAAAATTTGTTCTCTTAGATGAAACCTGGATTTTTCAAAATGGTACTGTAAGTCATTCATGGTAAGGTAATAATAAGAGGAGTGTAAAAACCACCAAAGTTGATGGTAAAAGGTAAGTTACATAAATATGCAAAAAATATGAAAAGTTTTGATTGAAAATTTTTATTTCAGATAGTGGCAAGTTCTTCCCTTAATTATAAATACTGCAGATGATAGTACTGATTCCAGACAGTACTTTTCAGACTCCGATTAATGAAAATAAGTGTATGCAGATATTTGATTGTTTTTTTTTCTGTTTAGTACTTGGATATTATATATCAATCAATGTCATTGATAATTATATAATCTTTTTATTTTAATAACCCTTTAAATATTAAAAAGTGTTGTCGATGGTTATTGAACGAAGCATTTTTACATGTGCTGAATCTATCAAGAGGTACAAAATCAACGACACTTGTAAGACTTTCAACATTTATTATAATTTTGTAACTTTGTAAAATTGTAAAAATGATTTGCTAAAGTAAGGTTATGATGTTTAATCGCAATCTGGCAACAGCGCAGCCGAAATTTTAGTCACGTGCTTAATGACGTGCAACTGTTTTAATTTTGTACAAGCTATAGAATATTTTCCCCTACATTGTATCACACAATGTGGGTTATCTTAAGCCCATAATCTAATATTTTGTGATGATACGATACCATTGGTCGTAAATGTGGCTTCACCTGTGTATAAAATATTTTTTAGAAATGTAGCATCATATATGTCCATGCCTTGTAACTATAAATAGTATTCCATTCTTCTTTCAATGTTCCAACTTCAAGTGTTTGACGAAATGTTGGTTTAAAAGGTTTCCTGTTATTTTTTTTCAAGCATAACCAGATAGTGCTTTTTGGGATAGTTAAAATTCTACTAGCGTCCCTAACGCTTGAGTGTGGATTCTCATTAAAATAATCAAGAACTAATTGAGTTGCTCGAAATTCACGAGAACGATGCTGATTAGAAATTTTATCAGAAACAGTTCCATTTTGATCAAAATATTGGTTTATGCAAGAAACTGCAATATGATTGATGTTCCGTTCTGAATGTCTCCTTATAAATTCTTTTGCTGCTTCACGAAAAGTTCGCATGCCTTCACCAACTAATCTTATAATTTCTACATTTTCTTCAGTTTTCGAACAAACTGAAGAAAACTGAAACTTTCTGTTTGAACTGAAACTTTCTTCATTTGTTAATTAGTTTACAATTTTTGATTTCCATAGCATACATAGTTTTAATAAAAGAAGGTACATGTATTTATTAGATATACTACAATATAAATATCACACATATCTGAGACACCCAGTAATTTAGAACCACAGAAATCGGTATAGTTTAGTTTAAGGTGGTGCTAGTTAAGAATCCGTTAGTTTTTCTCTAAAAACAATCTTAATAGTACTTCTCGAAAATAGGAGCTATAAAAGTTGACGCAGCTGGCCATGATATTAACAAAAAAAACGTGATACACTTTCTTAATGCGGTTTTCCGAGATCTAAGTTTATGAAAATGAGTCCACTAATCAACATTTTTAAGTGGATGGTTAATCATTTACCCAAACACACAGGTTGATCCAGAACATGCAGGTAATTTCGCGTATTCAGAGAAAAAACATAAAAGTAATATGTCAAGTTTCTATACACTTTTTTCCTACGCCGCTACGTTGCCTTGCCCACACTTGATTGATATAATTTTCGAAAACTAATTAATTAAAAAATTAAAGACCAAATTATTAATAAACATTATAGAAAAAAACTTGAAGTGTTTCTTTTAAAAGTTATAAATAATAAAAATTGTACAATAAAAATCTCATCTCTACATTTGTTGATTTCAAAAAAGCATACGATTCTACTGACAGCGCATCTTTATTCGAAATCTTGAAAGAACAAGGACTAGATCTGAAAACGCTGGCAATTATTAAAGCCACATTAATTAACACAAGGTCAAAAGTTAAATTCATGGGTGACATTTCAGAGCCCTTCGAAATTAAAACTGGAGTGAGACAAGGGGATGGACTCTCGCCATATTTAACTGTGTTCTAGAAAAAGTAATACAGGAATGGCGTGAAAAAAAGTCGGCCCTGAATGTTGGCTCAAGATATATTAACGGCACAAAAACAGATTGAAATTCTAAAAGAAACAGCAGAAAAGGTAGGACTCCAAATTTCCTTTAAAAAGACACAATACATGACCTGCAAGAGGCTAAGAGCACGACACCACTTCTAAAAACAAAATATGGTAACATGAGACGAGTCTCTCAATTCAAATATTTGGGTGAAATAATCATGGGAAACGGGTTGGAAAAAGCGGCCAATAAGGGTAGATGTCAAAAAATGGAAAGTACATTGAGACTAACACAAAATATTTAAAACAAAATATCCATATCTAAAAACACAAAACTGAGACATTACAACACAGTTATCAAATCAGAATATCTATATGGGGCAGAAACGCTCATTTTGAATAGAAAGAGAGACATCGAGGAGATTGAGAAGAAGAAAAGAAAAATCATAAGAAAAATCTTAAACCCCAAACAAATAAATAACACAACATACCGACTTCGAGACAACAAAGAAATCAAACAATACATAGATATACATAGCGATATGACAAAAAGAAGACTTAAGTTTTACGGACACCAAACGGATGAATCCGAGTAGGCTAACTAGACAAATAGTCGAATTTTATGAAAATAGGAGTAGAGCTAAAGTAGAAAAAATTACATCAATTGCTGCAATTAAAGAGGACCTAAGATCAGCAAATATTACACAAAGTGACATTCAGGATTGAGGCTGTTTCAGACACAAGGTAAACATTTGATAGGTTGGCCAGAGAAAAAATGTAGGAAGATTGGAAACACTTGGCCTGGCGAAAGAAAACAAGCTCATAGCGAAAGAATGAAATCAGTATGGGCGCAAAGGAAGGCTAACAACAAACGTGAATAATAATAAAAACGGTAGTGTGTGCCCTTCCATGTATATAGGTGTAGGTTAAAATAAACCCTTAACACATTACATTGGGCTTATATAGTTTGTCAGGAACAGACTAGCCCTAACACAGTAATGCTATTTTTTACCCCTGTACGATAAAGGCACAACAATAATATGTTCGGACAGCTTGAACCTTAAACTAGAAAAAAATTCTCTTGATCGACATCGATAAAATGAACTGCTTACGAAAGACAAAACTTCAGTAAATATGGGGTTTTGCATTGGTTGTTATCTTCATAAAATTCCTTGTTTGCTGCTGTGGTTTTTTTTTGAAATGTACCAATTTAAATAAGGATATTTATAGCAGTGTCAGTTGAAAATAGAGTGTTTTGAAAAGTTCGATTGTTTTTATTATTTTTCTTTTTGGTTACTCAACTATTAATGGATTTACGTTTGCTAAATATGCTTACATGCATTTAATATATGGGCTTGCATCATGTAATACGCTACAAGCCAGAAGGCTTTATGTAGAATAATTTTCCAATAGAAGAATTCCTGATAGGAAAACCTCTGAAAGAGTGGATCGTCGTTTGAGGGAGACAGTCAAAAACTACGACGTTTCATTTTTTACTTGTACTTATCGAATGATAGATATTTAATGCAATAAGTAAGTGTCACAAACAATTTTAGAAAGGTTTGACAAAACCAGCAACAGCTGTGGAAATCAAATTCATTGTGGCGAGGATGTTGAAGAAAACATACTAAATGCCAGAAGCAAATTTTCTAACAGGTGTCCGAAAATTGGCTCTCGAGTTTGATTGCGCAAAATCGACAGTCTCTAGAATCTTTAGAAAACAACAGTTGCATCCGTACCATCTTCAAAAAGTCCATGCGTTTCTTCCTGAATACTTTTCGCAGATGATGGAATTTTCTAACGGGGTTTTAGATCAGCACAGAAAAGATGCGAATTTCATTAGTTCAGTTCATCAGTTCTATTTACGGACGGAGCTGAATTTTCTAAAAGGGGCATTTGCAAAAACGGCAATTTTAATTGGACCATTTGTATTGCCAATAAGGTTAACTGGATAATTTTATTTCAAATTTCTTCGAAACAATTTGCCAATGATCCAACAATTGTTAGATCTACCTTTGGCAATACGATGTGATATGTGGTTCATGCATTATTGAGCCCCACCACATTTTAGTCTAGTAGCCTAAATCAATTAGATTTTTTTTGTGGGGCTATTTGAACACTTTAGTTTATGCCAATCCAATAGACAATCGAGATAACTTATTAGAAATGATTAATTTTCATTGTCGCAAATAAGGACTAATTTTGAGGCATTGTGGAGGGTCCAACAACGTTCAATTCTTAGAGCTAGGAAATGAATGAGAGTAAAAGAGTTCATGTTGAACCGACATACAACATTATTCACTAAAATCCATATTGAATTTTTTTTTTCGTAAACAGTTCATGTCATCGATGTCGATCAAGAGAACTTTTTTTAGTGTAAGGTTTAAGCTGTCATAAAATATTTTTGTTGTGCCTATATCGCAGAGGGTGTAAAAAAATAGCATTACTGTGTTAGGACTATTCCATCCCTGGCAAACCATATAAGCCCAATGTGATTAAAAGGGTTTATTTTAAAGAGACTTACCTAGTAACCATCATATTAAAAAACAAAATAAATTACGCCTAGTACATCAAAAGTTATTTAAAAACAAACGATTTCCAGAGCCGTGCGTTATGAACCCGTATTTCCGAAGGGGGGTCGTAGGAAAAAAATTGTATAGGAACTTGTCATATTATTTTTGTGTTCTATTTGAATCCGGGAGGTTACCCTCATATTCTGGGACACCCTGTATATTCTACTCAAAAATGTTCTAACAAGACGGCAAATTAACCAGATAAAAATCTAAATTCCATATTTTTCTGATAAATGGATCAATATGCCTTTTAAGCTATATGCCAATTTAAATATAATTGTCTGAATGCCGAACAGATGCTACCAAATATATATATCGTACAATAAGAAACTTTTATAAAAGGCACAATTTGCTTTGAATAAAATAAAATTTATATTCTCCTCTTAAATAAGTATCTCGAAAAATATTATTTGAATATTTGAATAGTGATTTTATTCAATTGTTTGCTGGAACTTTTAGTGTGAGATACAAATGATCGACGTTTTTATTGAGTGATTTTATTGTGTAGTGTAGTACACAATGAAATTTTTGAAATAAAAAAAAAACAAGTTGATCAATTTTAACAAATTTATACTTAAATTCTTAAATTTACAAAAATTCTTGGAAATTTGTGTTCTGAAGATTCTATTTTATATCCTACCACTCCTGAAGCCAACCTCTAAGATTTAGTTATAGCTCCGATTTCTTGCCGAACATTCTTCCTAAGATCTTCTAAAGTGGCGGAGAGGTTGCGGTATACTTGACTTTTAATATATCCTCATAAAAATATATGGGGAGTCAGGTCCGGGCTTGGATGGAGGTCGGGGGAGGCCCACAGAATGTCTCCTCTTCGAGAAATTAATTTACCCGAAAAAAGCGCCTGAGCGACGGACAAAGAAAGATTTGAAGTGTGGGCGGTGGTCCCTCTTGTTCAGTGTATTCTTCAAATTCTTGAAAACCGGGTGACAGAGATTGGCGAATTAATTTAACATATTAAATAATATATTTAAACAAAAAATATACTACTACTAAAAAGTCAACATTTAGTAGCATTTATAATTTAATTTTGGCAACACTGAACCTTGTTTTATTGACTTTATATTGTTGTGAAAATGCCAGAAGGGTAAGTACTGTAATAGTTATTATTGCAAATTGTTGTTCCATAAGCAAACTTGTAATGTAAATAATTTTATTGAAAAAATAATAGTTTTTGTATTCAAAATAGCGGTTTAAATAGAAAATGTCACCTGCAAGTGACACTGGGCATTATTATAATTAAATTGCTGTTTGAGCTGCGTGCGTGATAGTTTGTTTTTTTATTTTATGTTGACGTTGAACGACGTAGTTGATGCATTAGAAGTTGACGATGACTTAGATTGTGACATCATGTTATTTCCTTCTGAGGATGGTGACGTCACTGCTGCAGAGAGTGGGGACGAAAATGAAGGGAATTTCCTTCACCTTCCGAGTAGAATGTTACGTTCAGAAATAGAAATGTACGTTAGACCTGCTGATACAAACAATGAAGAAGATAATAGAAAAGAGTAAATAGAAAAAGGAATTTACAGTAAAGAAATGAACCAATAATACATCTCTTTTTTCTGCTTATGGGAAAGTGGATCGTGAGGAAGATATTTTAGGTACCTTCGAAGAGGAACGGATTGTCACCGAGTGTTTCGAATTATTGATCAGTGAAGATATAGTAAAATTTATATCAGATATGAGCAATTCCTATGCCCTACAGAGAAATCATACCTTGAATCTTACACCTGAAGAAATTAGGGTGTATATTGCAATATTATTACTGACCGGATATTTGACCCCAAATATACGAGGACGTTAGGGGAAAAAAAAGCGGATACTCATACTGCCCTTGTATCTTCTTTGAAATATAACAGCATTTACATTTATGCGATAGTACTGCATTACTGTAAAATGATAAATTTGCTAAGATTCGTAGATACTTTGAAATGCTCATTCAAAATTTTACCGCCAATTTCGAAAAAGTAGGATCATCACATATTTCAATTGACGAAACCACTGTGCCGTATTTTGGGAGACATAGTACAAAGCAACATATCCGCATATCCACGAGAAGCCCATCAAGTTTGGTTACACACTTTGGTCAGCGGCTACACGGCATGGGTACCTCGTCAACTGTGAATTGTATCAAGGTGCAACTGGTCCGACTATGAAGCAACAATCTGAGTATTAAAGCCGCTGTCATTTTAGAGCTATATTCCAGGTTACCAATGAATCTTGATCCATACAACCTACATTTTGACAATTTTTGAGTAACTAGAGTTTGAAGCATGTTGACATTGCTGACAACGCTGATAATTCACGTTTACTTCCCAGCCTTGGTGGTCTTCCAGAAAAAAACGGTCCGATTATTCCGGATGCCGACATTGCAGCCCAAACGGTGACCTTCGAGCTATGCAGATACCTTTCATGTTTCGTTTTAGGGTTTTTCTCCAGACCAATGGCGACAATTTTGATTATTGACATGGCCATTAAGGTGGAAATGAGCCACATCGGAGAATAAGATGTTGTCAGCTGCTGGAAATCGGTTCATAATTTCGTTATCGAATAAAAGTCTATTACCGGGGTCTGTCAGCTTCAATTCTTTTACTAACTGAATCTTGTATGGGCGCATGAGTAAATCTTTTTGAAGGAAGCGAAGCACGAACGATCTCGCCGATCAATTTCTTCAAACTTACGAAACCATTACATAATGAACGGAAAGCTTGGACATTGCTGAACATCGTTTAAATTAAAATATCGAAATTTATGGAGCGCAATAATGGGGGAATTGTTGTTGCGGTAATATTCGCGGTCTCAAAACGAGCGCTTTTCTTCCATATAGCGCTGCATGGTTACTAAATTTCTCTGATATCGGATTTTTTAGATTTCCGCGCAATTGTTCGTTTGTTTTTTTTATGAATAGCTAATATCAATTATACTTTTAAGTGGCCAATTATTATCAAGACTTGGTTCCATTTAATAATGGAATAATTTTATTTTAATAAAGTACTTATCATGTTGATTGATATTTTTGTCAATATTTGATGCATGGAACACAACGCATTCCTGTTTTGTCCAACGTGAGTTTTCATACCTATTGCTTCCTTCAGTTTTGTGAATTTTTAATCGTATAATAATAAAAATGACTGTAGCCCTTTAGATATATTCAGGAAACGGAAAAATGCATCAGTGAGTTTATAGCATTAAACCACCAATTTGAAACCCGATTTTTAATTTAAAGATGAAAGCTTGATACAAGATACAATAAAATGTATTGACTACTTGGTAGATATACTAGACTATCTACCTATAACTAAATATTATTATTAAACACGTATGGGTCCTGGTGGACCACGCGAAGTACGGTTAGAGGCGTTTGTTGTTGTTAGTCTTCCTTTGCGCCCATACTAATGACATTCTTTCACTATGAGCTTTTTTCCTTTCGTCAGACCAAGTTGTTTCAGTCTTCCTACGTTAACCTTGTGTCTGAAACAGTTTCTATCCTGAATTTCACTTTGAGTAATATTTGCTGGTCTTAGGTCCTCTTTAATTGCAGCAATCCATTTAATTATTTCTACTTTAGCTCTACTCCTATTTTCATATAATTCAACTATTTGTCTAGTTAGCCTACTCGGATTCATCCATTTTATGTGTCCGTAAAACTTAAGTCTCGTTTTTCTCATGTCGCTATGTATATCTGTGTAGAGGTTGATCTCTTGGTTTTCTCGAAGTCGGTATGTTGTGCTATTTATTTGTTTGGGACCTAAGATTTTTCTTATGATTTTTCTTTCTTTCTTTTCAATATCCTCGATGTCTTTCTTTCTACTCAAAATGAGCGTTTCTCCGCCATATAGACATTCTGGCTTAATAACTGTGTTGTAATGGCTTAGTTGTGTCTCAGTGTGTTTGTAGATATGCATTTTTTGTTGTAAATATTTTGTGTAAGTCTCAATGCAGTTTCCATTTGTTGACATCTACCCTTATTGGCCGCATTTTCCAACCATGATTATTTCACTCAAATATTTAAATTGAGAGACTCGTCTGAAGTTACCATATTTTGTTTTTAGAAATGGTGTTCTTAGTCTGTTGCAGATCATGTATTGTGTCCTTTCAAAGGAAATTTGGAGTCTTACCTTTACTGCTGGTTCTTTTAGGATATCAATCTGTTTTTGTGCCGTTAATATATCTTGAGCTAAAATTGCTAGATCATCAGCAAACGCCAGACAATCTATTTTGATGTTGGTTCTCCCCAGTTTAATGGGCTGGTCAATATCCAGCGCCGATTTTTTTTGCACGCCACTCCTGTATTATTTTTTCTAGAATACAGTTAAATAAGAGTGGTGAGAGTCCATCCCCTTTTCTCACTTGAGTTTTAATTTCGAAGGGCTCTGAGATGTCACCTATGAATTTAACTTCTGACCTTGTGTTAGTTAGTGTTGCTTTAATATAACAAATATATATAATATAATAAATAACAAAGTATTATTGTATAATAAATCCTGAAACCGGTGTGGACCTATGGCATAAAGTTCTTGGGCTGTGCCACCAAGAGTAAAACTCTAATCATCCAGATATTCCAGAACAAAATACTGAGGAACATCGTCAATGCACCATGGCACATCAGGAAAAGTGATCTCCATCGAGACAGATGTACACTGTTGACCATGCTGTTACCAAATTCATACAGAGCCGTGAACAACAGTTCGCAGCACTACGTGAACGTTACAAAAATACTCAAGAAACTGAAACTTTTTGAGTTAGGTAAGTGATTGTACCAGTGCAAAGCAGAGAACAGGGCGGTTGTGAGTTACATGTTAGTTTAGTGTAAATAAGTTAAAATCACCAACTTTTTTGATCTGAAATTCGATAGGTGGTGAAACTGAGGGTGATTACATCAAATATTTATTTTGTTTTATTTTTCTCATAAACAAATGTCAAATATTGTCCGAAAAGGCCGAGAAATATGCGGCATTAGGGGCCCTCGAACTTTGACAGTTTATAGCGACCATGTTGTTGAAGGTGATATATGTCAAATTTGGAGTTTATAGTAATTAATATTAGGCTAATCATCATGAAAAGTTACAGCTTTGAGAAACCCGTGCAAATCGTTAAGCTATACTATCAAAATGCGCGTTACTTGCGTGCGCTTCATGATTTTTACGGTGCACACATCGTCCTGGCGAGCCGACTATTCGTCGTTTGGTGGACAAATTGGACTTAACTGATCCAATAAACAATCAAACAATAACTGTGTGTCAAACAACACTGGTAAACGCGAGGTCTGCAATGCTGAAGCAATACAATGCTGAAGTGAACGGAAGTGTACATGATAACCCGAGGCAGTTAATTTCTCGTCGCGTCCAAGAACTTGGCCTTCTGCAAACCTCAACTTGGCAAATTTTGGTAAATTACCATAGATAGCTCACTGGGCTCTGGAGCAGTTGGAAGTGGACTCTGATTTAGGAAGGAAAATCATCTTCCGCGTCGAGGCCCATTTCTAGATGAATGGCTATGTCAACAAGCACAATTGTCGCATTTGGAGAGATAACAATCCACGTAAGACCTATCAGTTGCAAATGCATCCAGAAAAAGTCATTGTTTGGCGTGGATTTTGATTCGGCGGTGTCACTGACCCGTATATTTTTTAAAATAAAGCTGGCGTCGCCATAACTGTCACTGGCGGGAGATACAGATTGATGATAATCAACTTTATGTGGCCTATATTGGAAGACTGCACGACAAATTCGACGGCACGATTGTCTCAAATTTCGACGACATCAACTGGGCACCAAGATCGTGTGATTTAATGCCATTGGACTTTTTCTTGCGGGGCTACGTTAAACCAGCGGTCTATGCGAATAAGCGGCAGACAATCCTACCTTAAAAGTCAATATAACCAATACCATCAATGATATCGAGCCCGATTTCTGAGGCCGAGTCATCGAAACTTGGACCTCTCGGATACGCGCCGCCCAGCGAAGCATCATCATCATCATCATCATCATCATCATCGTCAGCCCGTGTCGATCCACTGCAAGATAAAGGCATGCTTTTCAGCATGCTTCCAATTTTCACGATCCTGGGCTTTCCTCTGCCACTGGGGTCCAATATACTTAACGAAGTCATCAATTCATCGTGCTTTCGGTCTTCTTCGCGGATGTTTGCAATCAAGCGGTATCTGCTCCAGGATTGCCTTGGTTCATCTGTCGTCCCATCGCCTTGCTATATGGCCTGTCCATCTCCATTTCAATTGCTTTACTCTTCCAATGATGTCACAGACTTTCGTTTGTTCCCTGATTCATGCGCAGGACTTTCTGTTGTTGTTGGGCCTGCCAAATGCCTGCCAGCCACATTTAACACGCCGTTCCACCTTCCGGGCGGTATTCCCCTTCATTGAAATCCTCTGCCCAAAATATATGAAGCTGTTCACAATCTCCAAATCCCTTCCTAAAACTGAAATTCTTCTGTTCTGAGCGAAGTTATTGAATATAACCTGACTCTTTTTCAGGTTTATTTTCAAGCCAAATGGTTCGCCGACCGTTTGCAGTTCTTAAAGTGTGTGTCTTTGTAGCTCCTCTGGGCCTTGCGAAAAGAGAACGATATCATCTGCAAATCTAAGATGGTGGATAATATATATATATATATATATATATATATATATATATATATATATATATATATATATATATATATATATATATATATATATATATATATATATATATATATATATATATATATATATATATATATATATATATATATATATATATATATATATATATATATATATATATATATATATATATATATATATATATATATATATATATATATATATATATATATATATATATATATATACATATATATCATATTGATTATAATAACGTTTCAACATATATTCCAAACAAGTCAATATTTTCCTCCGAAGTAACTTACATCGTCTCGTTAAATTAAAAAGGTTGACTGAATCAGGAAAATAAATGCCGACAACAAAAAAACCATTGTTTGCTTTTAAATAGTAATTTCGTCGATTTACCCCAATTTTCCCTTTTTCCAAAAGTCTATTCTCGCTTCTGTTGTAAAGTTAATTAAAACTTTTGTACGGTCCGGCATATATGTCTTTTCTATCTGATGTTTTCATTATTTGTAATGTTACGTTGGGCAGTTCTTTTGCTGATCGAGTGGAAAGAGTTGTATAATAAACATACTAGCTGGTAAAGAGTATCTCTAATTAATTCGAATTTTAATCTGTTTAATTGTTAATGTAGTACTGTCGGTTACTGTTCAGAATGAAATGAAACTTGGCATATTGGTACATTATAATAAGATAATTAACCAACCAGTTGATTTTTAAAGAGCTGCAGAGAACCAGAAAAATGTTACTAATAAAAAAAAATATTGCTTTTACCATTGATCCTTATGAGAAATCAAAGATTTTATTTTATTTAAAAAAAAATACCGCTCAGATACCAATGCAAGTGGTATCAGCGGAAAGAAAAACATTTTTCGAATATTTTGTTTACTCACAAATCGAGCTTCAGAGCGTGTGATAAGAGTAATTAGTAAATAATTAAGTAAAATGTACTATGTAAATTTCATGTGCCAACGTCTTTGAATATAAAATTAACAGGAAGGAACCTTACCTATCTTAATGCACATATAAATGAAGAACGAAACGGCCATATCGAAACACCACAGATGACTCATTGTTATGGAATTTTGGTAGTTGGTGTCGACAACTTAGAAGTTTAATAGTAGATTTGTGCAATTTTAGTGTATTTTAATCAATAACAAGTGTCGAATAAGTGTACTGGAATAATCTTTTGAGTTCTCTGGTGTAAATACGTATTAATACTTATATTGACAATAAAAGCAATAATATCGGCATTAAGGTAAACACAAAATATGGTTAGTTGTGCGACTCGAGGTTGTTCCCTGACACGAAAAAATCAAAATTCAGGAGTAACATTACATAGGTAAGTGGTTTTAATTCTAAACTTGTCTACTATATGGAAATAAAAACGTATTTGGTTTGAATGTTTTAAGGTAATGAAGTAAACATATCGCCTGATATGCATAGGCGTAGTCAAATTGATTTAGGTAAAATAATATAATTATAATGTTATTCAAGATAATGATTATCTTTTTTTAGACTTTAATTTTTGAACGTATGTTCTAAAGTGTTTAGTTTTCTGAGATACTGAGCCTTAAAAATTCAGATTATTTTTTAGTTTTTGTTTGATACATATAAAACATGTTACTTACTCGTATAATGTATAAAATATAACTAATCATACAGAGTGCTATCTTTTTTATAATCCTTTTCTGAAATTATTGTACTAATAAATGTAACTGTTACTTCAGTCTATCTTTTTTCAAGATTCCCCAAAGATTCCAAATAGAAGAACACAGTAGATTAATTTTATTAAAAAATTAGACTTTATTCCAAACCGCAGTAGGTTTTTATGTTCTCATCATTGCGCTGATGATTGTTTTGATCGAGCATCTATGGTAAAAGTGAGACTACTACCAAATGGTGTTCCAGCAATTGAAGTGAACTGTTTAAAATATGTAATCTTTCATAGCATTTACTCTTGAAAGTTAGCTTTTTTTTAGTTGTTGTGAAAAATGAGTTTATTCTCGAGTTTATGTCTAACACTTTAGTTAATTTACTGACTATTTACACTACAAGAATTAATTATATTTTCAAAAACGGTGTAGTAGAAGAAAAAATTCGTAGTACATATACAAAGTTAATTTTGTTTAATATATATATATATATATATATATATATATATATATATATATATATATATATATATATATATATATATATATGTATATATATATATATATATATATATATATATATATATATATATATATATATATATATATATATATATATATATATATACCCCACAAACATTAAATAATGTCAGGAATCAGTTTTACTTGAGGTTGGGGTGTTGCCAAAACCTTTGATACAGGGTGTGTCATGTAACAGAGGCCAACACCATCTTTCTATTGTGTGTTGTAACGAATTTCTGTAATGAAATAATTTTCAAAAAAAAAATCAAAAAAATCAGTTTATTTTTGCAATAAATCTGAAAACGCTTAATATTTCCGAAACAGTAGAAGATAAGTCTAGGATATTTTACATGAAATATGTCTAGAATTTCCTGAATAATCTAAAAATTAAATAAGATACAGGGTGTTGTATTTAAAATAAGAAAGTTGGTATTGACCACTGTTACATGACACACCCTGTATAAAAAGTTTTTGTTGAAAAAAAAATGCGCATCTAAAAATACCAATCGACGTATTCGAGCGTTTTTTCGAACACGCCCCCATTTATTTATTAACGAATTTATTCCATTTGGCTGGGACACACGGTATATATATATATATATATATATATATATATATATATATATATATATATATATATATATATATATATATAATATTGTTTAGTAGCTACTGAAAAAATGTGGCAACATCGGAAGGCATTGTTTGTAGATTTTTCTTATTGAAGTTATTTCTTACAACTTTGCATTTGAAAATACCAGTCCATCACTTCAAATAAGAAAGTTTGCCTATGTCAGGTTTTAAAAAAATTATACTGTATAAATGAGGTTTTTTTCAAGTACCGAAACGAAAAAAATACATCTGTCAAATATGAATTAAATTAGCTCTCACTGAAAAACGTTTTATCTGCTATCCCCAAATAAAACTCTTGATGAATCATGTTCCGTAAGAGCAGATATTTAATTTCTACAAATATAATTTCAAAAGCTACGTATTTTATGTAACTAAAAGGTGAGGAAAGTAAATGAAATATCCTTCAAAGAAAAATATCAAATACGCCTATAAAAGCCAACTAAATTGTGGTAAATATTTGCTTAAATCCGAATGCTGTTCGAATATTTATTCTGGAAGTATATACTAAAGTTTGAGCAAACTTATCTTTTCATAATTAAAATCGGATATACGGGGTTAACGTGAAAAGTCAGATACTTTTAATTTTTTTTTTATCGAAAAACGATTTGGCTTTTAATGTAATGTCCCTTTTGGCTTGATACACTTTGTCCAACGATTTTTCAACTTTCTTATGCCTTCCAATCAGTAGGGCCTGTCGAACTTGACAAAATAGTCCTCTGTATCGGCGATGTGACATTTTTCAGCCAGCCATTTCTTTATTTTTGGAAAAAGAAAGAAGCCGAAGGGAGCCAAACTTGGAGAATAAGGTAGATGCGGGATGAATTCGTAGTGCAAATTGACTAATTTCTGCAGTAGTGAAACATCACATTTTTTTAGTTAATGTTTTTTAATCTCCCATATATTTGCAATTTACCTAAAGATAATAAGTAACCGTTACTATATTTGGGGTAAGACCGCGAGTTGCCACGCATCAAGGGTTAGGGCTCTTACATTAAAGGTCTCACATACCATACAGGAACTTTGGTTCTTTTTAACTAGAGTAGTGGAATAATCTTATTTTTTTCTTAAACTCTATAGCTTATCTCTAAAGCATGACAGCGTTTTAGTCTCTGCGTCTTTTGGCTATTATCCTGAAGGCTGACTGCAATGGAGTTGAGTTGCACTTCAAGCTGCGATATATATTTAGCCCTCGCACACTGGGCTTCTAGCAGAGGCTTTATTTTTAGATCGCGGTGTAAAGTTCTTTGTTTCCATTGATTTTGGAGATATTCGCAATAATATCGAGAGGATATATTTTAGTAAAATTTGCAATTTTTGAAAAATCATATCTCAAAAACTAAAACAGATGAACTAAAACGGTTGCTAGAATATTAAAGTATTAGAACTAGAATGTTTTGGAGTGTCAAATCTTCTAAAATCAATCAATTCTTGTTTTTAAAACTTTGTACTTTTAAGCGGGAATTTTACCAGCTTAGACATTTCACATCTACAATATCCATTATGTCAAAGGGTATTCTAATTTTCCCTTATTCTTTCATTTATGTCTTTATCCATAAGAGTTTTACTACAGATGTGTCAACAAAAGTTTAATTCCATATCAGTCAATCTCTGTGCATTTCTGTCACCCAGGATACTTTCCATATTTCTGCTCCATATAGTGCAATGTTTTCCACAGTGAATGATATTGATGATAATTAGCTTATTTCTATACCAGATTAATGAGTCCAGCTGTTTTATTCCTACTCTGCCTTTTCCAACTCTATGTCTTATTTCTTCTTTACTTTCACCTTTATTGGATATAGTCGTTTAAAGATATTTATAGCTTTGACAGTTTCTCACATTACATGCATTTTGTACAAGTTACACAGTTTGTAAAATTTACAATTTTCGGAAAATCATATCTTGAAAACTAAAACAGATAAAACAAAATTACTGCTAGAACATTAAAGTATTAGCGTTCGGGGTTTTTGGAGTGTCAAATCTTCTAATTCTTGTTTTTTTAAAGTTTGTACTTTTAAGCCAAAATGTTTCAAGGGGGGTGATAGGAAAATTTGAAAAAATTGATTTGTCATGAACCAAGGAGCATCAGTCATTATTCTCGGGGTCTTGGACCGGAATCTTTGAAATATTTCTATATTGGATACACTGGCAGTACCTCACAGTTGTTAAACAATGATAGTTTGGATTTTCTACCAATTAACCAGTTATCCAGGGTTGGAATAATTTTAAGCCAATTTACTTCCTCTTCGTAAAAATTTGTTATTTCCAGTTTAGTCTTCGGTCAAGTCTCATTCCAAGATATTTTGCACAGTCTGCCTGCAGGAGTTGATGTCCATTAAGTGTTACAGTTGGACATGATTCCTTCCTTAAGGTGAAAGTGACCTGCTTTAGGAGCCACTTTTTTACCCATTATTCTATTTTATCAAGAGCTTTTATCTGAAGCTTCTCGGACGCATATCTTGTTATCCTGCTGATTGCCATAACTACGGTATCATCTGCAAAGCTGGCTATTAATATTTTTGGTGTAGTTGGTAGGTCAGCAGTGAAGATTTGAAAAATTATGGGATCCAATACACTACCTTGAGGTACTCCTGATTTTTTTAGATATACGTTAGTTATTTCTCCTTTATATTTGACAGCGAAGTATCTGTTCGTCAAGTATGATAACAATACCCGATAGTATGGTATAGAAAATTTAGATTTAAGTTTGTATACTAAGCATTGGTGCCATACTCTATCGAATGTTTGTTTAACGTCCTAGAATGCAGCCGAGCAGTACTTTTTATTTTAGCATTACACTTGTTTGATTGTTTCGTTTCCTTTGCGAAATCCGAATTGGTATTTTGGAACGATATTTAGTTCGTCAAGCAATGACATCAGTATCTTTAGGAACAACTTCCCAAAAAATTTGGACTATATAGGAAAAAGTATAATAGGTCTATATGAAGTACTTCACCCATCGGTTTACCAGGTTTTGGAATTAATATGATATGTCTTACTCTCCACTGAAATGGATAATGGCCGACTGTAAGTATTGCATCATAAATTTGTGTAAGGAGAACTAATGCCTTTTTCTGTGATTGTTTAACGATTTGCCCAGTTATAACGTCAAATACTGGACTTTTATGAGATTATTTCTTCTTCTTCTCCTCGTAAAGATTTCATTGGAAATGACTGAAAAACGGTAGCTAGGTGTATTGCAAAAGTTTCAGCCTTATCAGTATTGGTTCTCGCCCAAGTTCCATCCTGTTTTCTGATTAGTGGTATATTTTCTTTTGTTTTATTAATTATTATTGTTACCTTCCACAAACAGTAAACAGTAGCTTCAGTGGGAGAAGGACCTTCAAAGTAATTTTGTATTTTATTTGGCGATTTGTTGTATTTTAATAGTTAAATGAGGCGGTCTTTTAAATCAAGTCTTCGTGAAATTTGGCCAATAACGCAGTATAATATTATCCTTTGAGCGACTTTCCCTTTTTGAAATATCCATGTAGATAATACCTTGCAAATCTCAGAAAACAGGCCTTGAACTTAAGAGCCAATGGAAGCGGTTTGGTATTTTTCACGGCACGTAAAACCCACTGTTTGAACTGTTTCTTTATTTTTGGCCTAAAATGAAAAATTCAGCCTTCATTAACAGTTACGAATCGTGGCAGGAACTCCTTTAGATTGCTGAAGGAGAAAGAATTGCTGAAATATCATGTACGCTTTCGTCCGAGATGTTTATTATCTAAACAATCTTTCTAACTTTCACTTTGCGATGGCCCAGGACGATATCTTGACCTTTGTTGACTTTTTCCGGCAGTAGTTATTGGATGTAAAGTTTTCTCTTGAATCAATCGTGGATTTTCCTCACCTCAAATGTGACAATTTTGTTTATTAACATAGCCATCAATTTCACAATGTGCTTACAAAAATCATCTGTTCTTTATTCCAATTGACAAATTCACTGTGTTATTTGTGTTTTTAGTTAGTAGTTACTATGTTATTTGGACTTTATATGCTTTCAGAGCTAAATCCTTTTGAAAAATACGCCATGTTGTGGATTCAAATTGTGTGAACGTCGACCAATGGAAATTTCTGGATCTTCAGCAACACTTTCACCTATCAAATCAATATGCTCTTGTGAATGACCACTATGACTATATATTGCTCTTCTTTTATCTTCCACCGAGCCAGTTTCTTGAAATTTTTGAACAATTCGATTGATAGTGTTTTCAAATGGACAATTAAGCAAACCGTAAATATCACGTAATTTTCTAAAAACATTTTTCATTGAACGTCTATTTTGACAAAATAATTCAACAATTTTAACACGTTGTTGTATTGTGTAGGATTCCATTTTTAAAGTATATCATACATTACACTTCTGAAATGACACTAGACCTAGGCAAGGTCACAACGCCATCTGTGTTCTATTCAAAAATTTAAAAAACCACCCAATCTAAAAGACCCCCTTATTACGCGCTGTAGTTCTCTCTCTCTCCTCTCTAGCAACCATAGCATCATGATGCTCATATTCCACTATATGTACTAGGTGTATATTTAAGGTAGCTATATTTTCGATTTTCTTTATTATATTATCCAGTACTATTATGAATAATAATGCGGATAATACATCTCCCTTTCTAACACCATTTTTGCTTTTTATATTATTCATCATTAATTCTTTGTTTCTGTATCTTTGCTTCAAATTCATTCGTTGTCATTCCTATCGATATTGCAATCTTTCTGTGAACTTCGATGTCTTTTAAGCTTCCAGGTCTGCTACCATGTTATATTCATAAATTTCCCCCGTGATTTCTTTAAATATATGTACGTTAATATTTGTTTCTTTTATTACCGCAAACTGTGGTTACATTGGCAGATTTTTAATGTTTTTAAACTTTTTGTAACAATTATTAATAAATATAATTGTTATTTAATGTTCACATGCCACTTGTAATACTTTTGATTTAGTCATTCTAGCAAAAAATATGTGCTGTTGATATTAAAATTATAAAATCACTAAAACAACGATGCCAAAGTTACTCTGGGGCTTGGGGTGTCACATTTGTGTCACAAATGCAAATTTATAATTAACTGTTACTAGGTAACTTAAAATAATGGGTGTAAAAGTAAACAATATTAAGTAGCAAACATATTTTTATTACAAGTGTTAGAGGTAACAGGTTTAGTGAAAAAGAAACAAAAAATAAATCATCATCTTCACAAAATGCATATACAGAATCTCTTTATGACAGATACCACACACCCATTTCTTGCATGTGATACACTCTAACCAGTCTACTCCCCTATATGTGCTCCATTTTGCCTTACAATTTGATTGAGAAGGTTTAGGCTGAGATTCAACTGACTGCGCCAGCTCTTCGTCAGACAGTTGAATCACTTGATCTGGCCTCATTTGTTTACCACGCTTACGACTTCGTTCATTCGTCACACCCCGATTTTCTCGTAAGAGATCAATGAGAGATGAATCCAGAACACGTGAGTGAGACGAAGAAGTGCTTACTGTATTAGTTGGTCCATTTTCTTCAACGACTTCACAATAATCTCAAGTTCTTTTAATGTTAGATGTTCTTTTGATGTTCTGAGAGATTATTCCGACGCATGAAATTCAAGATATAATCAGATCCTGGTAATTTTTTTTTAATTTTCTAATAGACCTACCTTGTTTATCCAGATATTATTGTATTAATATGGCAAAATGTCGAGGTTCAACAGGGAGGCAATCAAGTGTCAAGGTTCAAGTATCCGCAATCAAAGTTTCTTCTTCGGTATTTAATGCGAGAGGACCGCCAACTTTTTTATTGTGTGTGTGTCTATTATGAATAGTGCCTTAATCTATTATGAATACTGCCACTTTTTAGTTGCTTTGGTTTGAGACATGCCCTTGTTAATATCTTCAAGTGCTTTTTTCAAGTCATCGTTACTATAATTGCGATATTACGCGCGCCTTATGCACTAACGTATTTACGAGGCATCGTAACGCAAGACACAACCTCTCGTAAAAAACTCAATCATGTACAGACAGGTTAGCCCCAACGCTTCCCTTTCCCACACCCGCGATTCGCTCCCAAGGTTCGGTGCCAATGTCGCCCCAGTTTACGGTACATCACCATCTATCTATTAGACTATATGATTTTTTACTCTCCTTTCGGAGATACCGGTCAGAGAGTATAACGATCAGAAGGATAATAATATCAAAAATAATTATAACAAAAACAAAATGGGGATGGACTCTCGCCACTCTTATTTAACTGTGTTCTAGAAAAAGTAATACAGGAGTAGCGGGAAAAAAAGTTGGCCCTGAATATTGACCAGCACATTAAACTGGGGAGAACCAACATCAAAATTGATTGTCTGTTGTTTGCTGATGATTTAGCAATTTAGCAGAAACAAAAATAAGAAAAGACACAATACATAACCTGCAACAGACTAAGAACACAATTTTTAAAAACAAAATATGGTAACATCAGACGAGTCTCTCAATTCAAATATTTGGGTGAAATAATTATGGAAAATGGGTTGGAAAAAGCGGCCAATAAGGATAGATGTCAAAAAATGGAAACGGCATTGAGACTTACACAACATATTTCCAATAAAAAGTGCATATCTAAAAACACAAAACTGAGACATTACAACACAGTTATTCAACTAGAATGTCTATATGGAGCAGAAACGCTCATTTGGAATAGAAAGAGAGACATCGAGAACATTGAAAAGAAGGAAAGAAAAATCATAAGAAAAATCTTAGGCCGCAAACAAATAAACAGCACAACATATCGACTTCAAGAAAACCAAGAAATCAAACAAAACAATCAATCAAACAATCAATCAAACAACAATCAATCAAACAAAAAGAGGACCTACAATCAGCAAATATTACACAAAGTGAAATTCAGGATAGAGGTTGTTTCAGACACAAGGTTAATCTTTGGAATGTTTGCCAGAGATAAAAATGTAGGAAGACTGTAACAACTTGGTCTGACGAAAGGAAAAAATCTCATAGCGAAAGAATGAAATTAGTATGGGCGCAAAGGGAGGCTAGCAACAACAAACGCCTCTAACTGTACTTCGCATTGTCCACCAGGGCTCATACGTGAATAATAATAAAAAAAAGTAACTGTAAAAAAAAAGTATTCCAAAATACCCTTTTATTTTCTCACTTGTCCCTAAACCATCGAACCAAATTGTATAAAACGACATTCAAAGAAAATCAGAACATCCAAGAGAAGCACTGAATATCAATGAACGTTCAAATTTCGGAAACAAAATCTGAATTTTAAAATTTCGTTGACTGAGTTGGGTCGACTTGTTTAAAGGTGCGAGAAATCTCGTAAAAGAAATCAATGCCTTTGAATGTGAACAGTGTATTTCTCGGTGAGAACAGCGACTCGGGCGAACGGGAAACGTAAAGGAAAGGAGTTTCTGACATTCGGCGCATAAGAAAAGCTTTGAGATATAAACGACTCTTGGGACGTCGTCGGGTAAGAAAAAGCACTTAAAAAGTTACTATGATACCTGAGAAAATTTACTGCTGTTTGGCTCTATTCAGATGCGGTAAGAACTCTACTTTAGATAAAGAGCTATATATTTATTTTAGGTTTGTCGAATGAAAGGAAATCAGGGATATGTTTTTTTAACATTTCTTTGGATAAAAGTTTTATTACAAATTTTTTGGATTGTGGAAATTCATCACAAATGATTTATAATATACAGGGGGTTTGGTGCATCGTTTGCCAAATTAAAATGGCCGATAGGAGGGATCTTTTTCCATCTCCTCAGCCTCCATAAAGCATTAGTGGGCCCACAGGTTTGTTTATGTTAATTAAATTCTTTTTTTTGAAAAATTCCAACAGTCAGCATTGAAATTTGAATTAAAAAAAAAGTTACTGGTATGGTTTCCAAATTATATTTTTTTAATTTTAATATGTAGTGTTGTAGGGTTCTATGAAAATCAAAATTACATGCAAGCGACATCCAGTTTTTTTATGGACTATAAGAAAAACTAAAAGGTATCATGTTCTTCTAATTCTTTAAAAAATATCTGGTTTATCCTCGTTCTAACGGTTCTAACATGAAATAAAAACATTCTAACCACTTCACTAATTTGCTATCTTTGTGTATCGAGACGCATTAGGCTGATATTCGATATGCAGGATAAAAACTTGTTTCTATCTAAACAACAAGGGCAACGCAGGTAAAACTGTTATCTCCCTCATACACAGTAGAATTGCATCATCTGTCTTTCTCTTTCATTAGGTAAACGGAAAACCAGCTCAAAAAACGCGCGCCGTAGTTTCAGTTTTTTTAGTCGAGATTTGACTGTCTTTGTTGATAAACGCATTTGTTGTTCCAACGCAACGCCGCTAATCTTTTAATTCTGTTACTTGTGTTATTTGTTTTTGTCGAGTTGTGTTAGTTTTTGTTTAGTTTTGTTAGTGTTTTTGTGGCATTTTTTTGATTTGATGATGGCTGTATAAGTATAAAATATATGAAGAATACGCGGACATTTTGGTGACATATGGAAACGTCAATGGTATTACACGAGACGCGCAAAGAATCTGTCAAGAACGCTTTCCTAACAGACGTTTACGTGCCCGTAACACGTTCCAAAACACTTAGCGAAGCTTACGCGAAACTGGGAATTTGAACATTAATGGATCAAGAGGGATTGGGACGCGACACAATGTTGAAATCGATGAGAGAAATGATTTTGGCGCTGTTCGAGGAAGAACCTACTAGAAGCATCAGAAATCTAGCTTCATTACTCGAAATTTCTATCTGGTAGGTGTGAAAAGTACTTCGTCAAAATAAGAGACATGCTTTTCATTACACTCCGATACAAGGTAGATTTTTGAACCCATTTACAACCCGTACACGCTAAAGATGAATTCCCACGGCGTCTGTTATCACTAATCGTACGTACTTGACATTTCAAATTAAATAAAAAAATATTGAGAGTAAGTAAAGCATTCTTACGTGTATTTTATTGGTTGCAGGTCCTAAACATAACGACTTTGATACCCGTATCCTATTTTGGCGTTTTTTGCTGCATACAGACATGGAAGATCTTGACTTTTTAAATAGTATTCTGTGAACGGATGAGTCCAAATTTAATAAAGAAGGAATTCTTAATTTACACAACCTTTACCTCTGGTCGCCGAGAGATGAGAACTCACGAGTCAAAAACGAAGGTCATTTCAGAGAATATTCAGTTTTAATGTTTGGTCAGGAGTAATTGGAAATCATGTAACGATTACTTACCTGATCGTCTCAACGGGGATAATTACCTTGAGTTCCTGCAGAACGTTTTACTCGACTTGTTAGCTGTGGTTCGAATATTTAATGAAGACTGGAGTATTGTGTTTCAAAATGACGCATGTACTGCACATTGGAGCTTAACAGTCAGGGAGTATTTAAATAATGTTTTTCCAAATTCGTGGATTGGGAGGGATGGCCGTATTCCATGGCCCCACGGTCCCCAGACCTAACTCCGTTGGATTTTTACATCTGGGGATGGGTAAAATAACTTGTATACGCCACAGAAGTTGAAACTAGAACATTCTTTTACGTACTACTGCGGTAGAAGTGAGGCGAAGATTGCGCGCGAGCATACGCAACGAAGGTCAGCAATTCGAGCAAGATTTGGAATTAATTAAACCATTGATTATTAAGATTTTATTTTTACTTCATGTCCAATGAACGTTAGTACCCTATGTAAGAAAGAGATAGCAGCCAGACTTCACTGCGAAAGAGTGAAATAACATTTTCTACCTATTTAGCGTATGATATTTACGCAAATAAGTAATATCGAATATCATCCTAATGCGTCCCGATACACAAAGTTAGCAAAATAGTGAAGTTAGTAAAACGTTTTAATGACATGAATACATACCGTTACAAAGAGGATAAACCAGAGTCTTTTTTGAAATAATTCGAAGACCTTGATCGTTTTTAATTTTTTTTTAATATGCAATTCAAAATTAAGCTTTACATTTATTTTTACTTCTTTCAAAAACTTCCTTTATAATTCAATGTTGTTATAATCAAAAGTTTCAATGTTGGCTTTTGGAATTTTTCAAATAAAGAATTAAATAATTACCATAAAAAAGCCATATAAGCCATAACATAAAATTTTTTATGCCTAAAGCCTCTATTATGCATAAAAAGCATAATGTAGGCTTTATGGAGGCCGAGAAGACACCAAAAGACCCCACCTATCGCCCATTTTAATTTGCCAACGATGTATCAAACACCATATATATATATATATATATATATATATATATATATATATATATATATATATATATATATATATATATATATATATATATATATTGGCAATGACACCTCAAATATCAGTTATGTCAAATTCTTGTAGGACCAATACCTGACTGTTTATAAAGATTCTAAGAATGCGCACGCATTATCTGTAACTCTGTCAAACAACGTGTGTCGAAAAAATAGTTTTTTCGTGATTTTTTCATCATTTCATTTGATCTATAATGTGATCGATTTTTAACGATTTTTCAAGGTAAATATCATCAATGTGTTAAAAATCACATGTATTTATACATGATACATACAACATTCCTGATACGCATATTTTTTGCGCGGCAAAAAATGACGCCATTGAGGTAAGTTGAGATACCTGTTTCTTCGGTTTTCGTATGCGGGCGTGTTTTTTTTACTAATAAATCGTAATTTTTGCTTACAAATGTGGCAAAGCATTTGTAATTCGACACATTCCAGGCATTGTTAAAGCCGCATTGCTGCATGCTCTTGTGCTTCAAAGCATCGTCAATGGATTCGACACAATAGTAATTTCACCATTTAATTCGGTTGTTTTTGTGAAATCCGACTTTATACAAGCTGTTATCAATGGTAAAAATGAGGTAGCTGTATTGACTGGAAGGGAAGGTGTCGCGTCGTATTGTTATTGGTGATGTTCCAGAAAAGGTTGTTGCCCATGAAGATGTGACAACATCTATATCTCGTGCCTCAAGTATCTCTTCGATTCTGATTGAAATTGGTTCAGTGTACAAATAACTACAACTGGCAAAAAATAAAATCGTGGGCGAAAGCTAATTAGACGTGCCATTCTAACTTCATCGGAAAGAATTTCGGCATTAAAGGAACGGAAACGATAATAAACGATAAATAAATATTCCATATACATTAAATATTTGGTGGATTTACTTTATGTTTACTAAGTTTTTAAGGTGTCTCAAATCACCCAACAAGAAAATTTATTGCCAAATGTAGGTCATTGGAAAATTGGATATATTTTTTTGGGCTTTTTAAAAATCGAAAAACATTTATTATCGAAGTGTTGGAATGGTCTCTAGTTTTCCAACGGTATAATAATTATTTATGATCAAAAAACAAAAGATGTCTGAACCTACCCTTCCACCTTTTCAAATATATATATATATATATATATATATATATATATATATATATATATATATATATATATATATATATATATATATATATATATATATATATATATATATATGCCTTCCGACGGGAGGTCGGTGAAAACATGGGTTATTGGCTGTGGATGGGGTGTCTCTATTCTTGATGGTATGGTATATGTCGGCGCCCTGAAAAGTCTGAACCTCGAGTTACGAAACATATGTTATCCAGTTGAAGCGATGGATGGGGCTCCTTCCCGGTCAAGCTACCAACAAAAGTTATATATATATATATATATATATATATATATATATATATATATATATTTATATATATATATTTATATATATATATATATATATATATATATATATATATATATATATATATATATATATATATATATATATATATGAACACTTTTGTTGGTTGCTATGTTAGTTCGTAGTGTTTCGCGGATGGAAGAATACGCTAGACTGTTTGTCCGGGAGTACATCCGATCGTTTGTGTCCTGTCTGTTGGGAACGTGCGGACGTTTCGCCAAAGTCACACTTGGCATTCTCAATACTTGTCTGAAGACTTCATTGACAAGCATTGAGACATTCACACAAGCATTGAGAATGCCAAGTGTGACCTTTGGTGTGTGACCTATATATATATATATATATATATATATATATATATATATATATATATATATATATATATATATATATATATATATATAGATATATATATATATATATATATATATATATATATATATATATATATATATATATATATATATATATATATATATATATATATATATTTATATAGACGGGTTAGGTTCTCGGGTAATATAGCGTTTTATATTTATAAAATCTCGACATTTCGGTTTCCACTTTGAAACCATTATCAAGAGAATCAAGTTGATTTGCTCTGAGGCCTCAATCTGACCTACTACTACTACTCTCCTGGTTGTTAAGTTGACCCTAGGGCCCTTACTTTGATTCTATTATTGATGATCACGTCCGTTTCGTGACAAACGCGATCGGGTAAGATTTTAGACGCCGTCCTTTGGGCGTGGTTAACCGTGTCTTCAAGGTGTTATATCGAGATTAATCGGTCATGTTAGAAAAAGCGGTTATTGTTCCGAACTTGACTCGCAAAGATCAGGTCCAGTGGAAGTTGATTCCTGATTAGGATGTTGAATGCTATGGCCGTGGTAAGGTCGTCGCTGTCGATTTAGATGGTGAAGGAGACGGTGTTCTCAGTTCTTGTTCTCTTGTTTGTTTAGCAGTTGTTAGGCTGTTTATACTCTTGTTTAGTGAGCTGGGATGAAAGAACTTGATGGTGCTGCCAATCCCATGATATCGGTACTTCTCCAACGTCGGAGCTAAAGCTAATTCACTTGGTTAGGTTTGAAGAGCCACTCGTGTTACTAACTGGGATGCGCCAATTTTACGCCGACCTTAGTACGCGACGTCGGGATCGACCAGCGTTCGGCCGTGAATGACTACTTCGGGAGTGCCCGTGTCTTAAGCCAGATCAGACCTTCGCTACTGGAACTGCCAACAGCCACTTTTATCTGCCCCCATGATGACCAGACGTGGAAAGGCAAAGTCCGATCACCTCGGAGTCCATCTCCGAACTGTCATCTGACCTCTTCAGACCTCTTTATTAACAGGTAAGGTTGTGGGTGGAGCGCTCGATTGAGGGGTGGGTGTGGACGTTTGATTGGAAGGGTTTCGGATGGGCAATTTGGAAATAAATCGAAAAGTGGAGATTTTAAAAATGTAAAACGCGTTTGTTTTTTTGAGATAAATGGGCATGTGACTACAGTGCCACTAGAGAATCATAGAGCAGTCAATTCTGAATAGTACAAAACCATTTGCTTGGCAGAAGTCTTTGAAGGTATAAGAAAACACAACCAGCGATGCAGGATCATTCTTCACAATGACAACGCGAGTTCTCACAAATCGGATCGAACAACTCAATATTTGACCGGCAAAACATCGAATTGATGAATCATCCACCGTACAGTCCGGATTTGGTACCCAATGATTTCTTTTTGTTCCGGCCCGTGAAGAATAACCTACGCAGTCAACGATTTTCGATGCAAGTCGAAGCGGTTGATGCGTTTAAGATGCATTTTTTGGAGATACCTCAATCGCAATATAAAAGGTGCTATGAAAATGTGTTCAAGCATATGTAAAAAAGAGAATATTTTGAAAAACAATAAAACCATTTTCTATGATAAATATTTGTTTTTATTTATTATTCCGGAAAAATAAATAGCATCGTTCCTATGTCATCAACAATGTCCACCATAAAAAATTTACGACATGCGGAGCTCTTGCTATAGCATCTGCTTTGATGAAGTTATTTAAACTATTTTGTTTTAATTTAGGTTCAAAATAATGTAGAACTGGTCAAATATGTATTTGTATTTATATAAAACTTATATAAATAATATAAGGGGTTATATACAAAACCACAACAAAACTCTTAACTATAGTAATATATGAACAATACCTCATAACATAATAAAAATAATATTTATCTAATTATTAATTTAAAAGGTACATTCTTGCAGTTTTATAGATCGTCTTAAACTTACGAGATATGTTAATAAAATAATGAGACTAGTGGCATAGCGTCCGTTCTGGTAATACTGTTGGCAAGCAAATATTTTTAACAAACGCATTATATTGCGATTGCAACAGATAAAGGAGATAGGCGGAGACTGTATGGCTCACGCAGAGTGCAAAATACATTCCAAAGCCGAGATTAGCTTCAAAACTCGCTTCAACACCCCTGCTCCTCGACCGATCTGAGTTGCCCATTAAATGTATAATTTCCTTTTTGCAGCCACGTTAGCCGAGATGTTTAAGGTGATGGTCGGGGCGATTTGATTCCCATGCTAGATGTGGCTTTTTCTAAATGTTTTTGAATTTTTCTTGTATCTGTGTCAAATCTGATAAGAAATCATCACTCAGTCATTACAGTTTAAGGCTGGGAAAGGCCGGATATTTTCTAAGAGTCGGTAGGCTTTTTGAGAAAAACTTAAACATGAAAGTTTAAGCACAAAACCAAGGGTTGAGAGCCCGAAGGGGATGCAGATCGAGTTTTCGGTAGCTGATTGCCGTGGTACGTAACCCACGATAAGTTGTAGGTTCAATAGCTAAATAATCTTCTTAGTTGCTAATGCGCCTCTAACCATAAAATTTTAACACTACTTTTCTTCTAAACTATGCATTTTTTTAAGTAGTTAGCTATTTATTATTGAATGGTTTGTAGGGATTTTCTATTAGTTGCTCATGTAATGCTTGCAAGAATTTGTATTGGATCATTAATGTTTATTTTCATATTAGACATTCTTGTGATATTTACAATTTTTACGTTTGGATTCGCTTTAATTTGCCTTTAGTTGATTCAAATTGAAAATATCAGTCGATAACTTGCTTTTACGCCATATTATGCTTGTCTATACTAAGTGACAGAAAAAGGAACACCAAGAAATAATGATAACATTTTTAAAACTATTTTCTAAATTTATTGTTATTGTTACGAGTTAGGAAGCTACAATCAGTAATGGGTGGATCGACCTCCACTTTGTATACATTTAAGGAGGCGCCTAAACATTGATCTAATTTCCTCTTGAGGTAAAGTGTTCCATATTACTTGAATTTCATCCCGTAGTGTCTCCAACGTCTGTGGATGGTGTGGCAATCTGAATAATCTTCGGTCTATGATATTCCACATATCCTCTTTAGCGGAACACTTTCTTCTATAGCGGAAAGATCCGGGGACCTCGGTGGACAAGGCAGTAAATTTATTTAGACTCATTCAAAATGATGTACAGTAACACGTACAATGTGTGGGCGTGCATTGTCCTACTGGAAAAATCGATTTGGAAGTGTTCGAAGGTAGGGTAACAAATGGAGGTCTACAATTTCTTCGACATACCACTGAGCCGTCACACTCCCTCGGACATAATCTAGAGGTGACGGCTAGGCAGTGGCGGCTCGTTGGTTTTTAAAGTGGGAGGGCGTAAAAAATAGTTCTGCTAAAGATTTTTTTTCTTTTCCTTTCTTCATTTTTACTTTTCGTACTATTGAAACCCTATACAGGAGGTGAACAAGGAAAATCAGTTAAATGATAGAAACAGAAGGGAAATCAAATATGGTGTTTTGCTTTGAAAAATTGTTCACTGTAATAAATGCTGGAAGAGGGGCGGCCCAACGCCCTTCCTCACAAGCCGCCACTGGATGGCACCTCAAACTATAACACTGTGCGATGTACGTGCCTCTCCATAAATAACTCTGTATTTCGTCGTTCTCTGCGATGTGTTCTTACACGAGCATGACCGTCATGACCACCTATACGGAAGCGGGACTCGTCACTAAAAAAAAAGCACGATTCTGTTCCGCTTCCCACTGATGACTCTCTGCACCACTTCAGCCGTTGACGCCGATGTTCCCCCGTTAGAGGTAAAGCCAGTTATGATCTGTAAGAAACGAGGCCAAAATATCTGATTCTGCGATAGATTGCTTGCATTTCAATTAACCTTCCATGCTCTTCGCACCACTGGTTAGCAATTAACCTTGAAGTTGACAAACGGTCTCTTAAGGCCTGGAGTCGTCGTGGCTGGACGGCGTCCTGTGCCTCTAGATCATTGTTATCGACGTTCTTCTGCCCACGCTCTCTAAGTTCTCAACACTGTGTGAATAGTCCTATTCATTGTTCTTCCAATTTCTCGAAGATATACTTCGGCTTATCTTAGACTTGTAATGCGATCCCTCTCAAATTGTGTCAACTGGCGAAAATTTGCACGTCTTCGCACTCTAGGTATGATAATTTTTGAAAGGAATTAAACTGCAGTAAAACAAATCACTGTCAACTCGTCAACGTTACTCTAATGATGTATCTTTGAGGAAAAAGTGACAGTGCCAAAAACTTTTTTATACGCACGAGTGCTTCGTTGCTATGGCTGAAATTTTGATAATTTATTTCTAAGGTCACTAGAAACAAGTATACTAAATATAATTGCAATACAAAAATCTTTAATGGGTGTTCATTTTTCTATGTTACTTAGTATATTTTAAAAAGGGTAGGCTGTCTAAACAAAAATCAAGATCTGTGTCATTTACGGAAATGGTTCTGCTAGTAAGACCACACTGCAAACATAACTTGGTTGGTTCAGAGTCGCCGATTTCATCTTTGAAGACCGGCCTCGCTCTAGCCGTCCTTCAAAGATTAATATCGAGAAAATAAAGGCCATAATAATTCAGGATCTATACACCACGGTCCGTGAGATGGTAGGTAAGTTAAATATTGACTAATCGACCGTTTTTGACCATCTGGAAGAAATCGGCACGTCTGCAGTATGAGTTTGAACTTGGTTGTCTGTTTTATTTCAGGCTTATGCTTTTTTTTCCATGATTGAAAATTGGAAAGATTAAAAGTCATTCCCATTACACTATTTATACAGCTCGTATGTATAAAATATTTATAAATAAGTAATATTTATAAATAAGTCACTTAACCTTTTTGGTTAGTGGATCTATTCAACCTCTTCGATCGGTTCACATCTCGGGCGAACTCTTTGAAAAACTTTTCCTCTATCAATAGGTTCGTTTATAGTTCGTGATTTACGAAACATAAAAGCTTGGCGATCGATTTTTCTATCCACGACCAAGGCACGTGTCCTTTCACTCCGTCTTCGAACATTCAAAATAACATTTTAATTTAATTCTACTTAAGAGTTTTAAAAGAAACGTTGAAATATCTGAAAATATTAAGAATATCAAAAAACTAAGAACGTCATTCGAAATGAGCTTAAACATATAAGAGCTCAGACTCATTTGAAATAAATAAATGAGTGCAGTGGGGCAGGATTGGACAAGAAAAATATCCTGGCCAATCAGATACAAAATATAACGTATGCAAATGATGTAACAATAGTAGGTCATTCAAAGACAGATCTAGTAAGTACTTAGGGTCTCTGGATATGGTGATATAAATATTTGATTTGGAAATAAACAAAGGTAAAATAAGATATTTGAAGAAAGGAAAGGTTGTAATATATTTTTTGACAAATGAAATAACAGATACTCAGGTATATTAATTTGTACTTTACCAAATATTTTTCCAAATATTTACCTAACACATCGGTCAATAAGTCTTCGATCTGACATATAAAGTGGTGTCACTTCAGAAAAATCCTTACCAGTGGTTAAAATTTCAAAATTTCATGACAATCTGTCTAATAGTTTCTGAGTTGTTGTGCTTTAAGTGACGCTATTTTTGTTATTTTTAATAGAATGAGAAAAAGAAGAATTTTGTGAAGAAAAATACCGTTGAGACAAAACAATGGCTTAACTGATTGGTAACTTGAATTCAAACGTGACAGTACAAACACCGATGATACTGAAGGCTCTGGACACCCAAATGAGGTGGCCACACCAGACAAGATCAGAAAAATTCAAAAAATTATATCGAAAAATCGTAAAGAAAAACTGCAGGATATAGCTGATATCGTGAAGATATCGAAAGGAAGTGTTTACACGTAAATTGCTATCGAAATGCATACCAGGTTTGCTCACAGCGGTGATTCTAAGTAATGTTTGGAACTGTTTAAGTCAAATAGAAATTATTATTTCACCTGAAGTCAAATCGGTAGTCAGCCGAATGGATACAGCCGGTGAAAGACGTCCAAAGCGACCAAAAACACGACAACCGACAGGCAATGTTATGGCCTCTGAATATTTGAATCCGCATGGGATGTTGTACAACGATTGCTTCAAGAAAGGTCAAACCATGAATAGCGACTATTACATAGCGTTATTGGTGCGTTTGAAGTACTAGATCGCAAAAAGGCTCCAAATAAACAAAAAAAAGGTACAACGGGTCACAAATTGTTGGTAAGGATGGGTAAATTTCATGAATTGCTCTTTGATTTGCTTCCTAATCCACCGTATTCTCCAGATCTGGCCCCCAGCGGTTATTTTATGTTCCCAAACCTCAAAAAAAACCGGTCGCTGGAAAGAAATGTTGCTCCAATGAAGAGGTAATTGCCAAAACTGTAAGATATTTTGAAGGCAAAGAGAACTAACTCATTCTGTAAAATATGTGTAGAAATGTTCGAAAAGCATTGGAATTATTGCATTGCTCTTCAAGGAGAATATAGCGGGTTTCTCACGATAAACGTCCATTAGAAATTTTCGTGGTTAGAAAAAACTTAGAATTCTGAATTTTTTGGACTTCGGCGTTATTTAAGATTCTCTTTCATTTTAAAATAATTTGAAGGTCATAGTACTTCCGGTTATCCCGGAAGTCACCAGTAACTTTTTTATTTTAAATGAAACACCCGGTATATTATTTCATTTTTGAATTTCCGAGAAAATGATGATGAGTTTTTCACCATGAGAGTTCCACCAGGTTTCCTTATGCCTATTTTGAATTTTTTCTTAAATATCTTGATTCTTTTGCAAATTTTGAAAGATGTAACCTTATTTTCGACTGGTGCTAAGCGCTTTTGGAGTAGACGTAAGCACAAAAATGATACTTTCGTGATCACATTGACAATTAATTTTCCCATATAGGATGTCCAAAATTTGATGACGAATTACATTATTTTTAAAGTTGAAAAAGTTCATTCTTTCAAATGTGACACTCTATATATTATTGGATGGTTGGATGCAGAATTTGATTCTGCATCGATTCACTATAACTTTCCCTATACCTATTTCCAATTTTCTCACCTATTTTCAATCCATATTTTCTGTTTTAATGTGATTTTTGGCAGAAACCGATACATCACCATCGATTGTTTTTCAAAACAAAATGAACATGATTGTAATGGCAGAAATTCACTTTAATTAGAATATGAACACAAAACAGGAACATAACAATATTTAGAACGTAATAACAAATAAAAAATATAACAAAATTTGAACATAATTTAAAAAAGTAATAAATGAATGAAAAATTACATAATATGTTCGCCATTTGGGTTCAAACACTGGATAACTCTGTCATATACTCCTCGCGAAACAGACCTCCGAATTTTGCCTAGACTTAGATTAGTGAACACATCGTGAACACGGTTTAATAATTCCTCTCTTGTTTGTACAGGCCTAGAGTACACTAGTTCTTTTATACGGCCCCAGAGGTGAAAATCCAAGGGCGCCAAATTGGGTGATCGGGGTGACCAGTTACAGAGTCCCTGTGGGCCAATCCACCGATACTCGAACATCAAGGTCAACTGCTGGTGTACAGCTATAGTGGAATATGCTGGAGCACCATGCAGCTGATACCAACTGTTTGTTCTGTCACGTGGAGGTAGAACATTTAGGAAATCACTATCAAATCTTCTGAGTATCTCCAGATATCACTCTATTGTCCATAATTAAACAAAAAATATTAAAACTAAACTGGTCCTGGTGATTATGTTTCCTTATGACATGTAGATTGTCTTGTGCCCGGTAGTGATTATTTCGGCGATATATAATTCCTTGCCTGCTGAATTTGGATTCATCAGTCCACATAATCTTATGAAGAAATCTCGGATCATCGGTCATTTTTATGCATATGAACTCGCAAAAGTCGACTCGTCTTGCCTCATCAACAAGACTTAATCCAAGCACAAACTCAGAAAAGAGATGCAATTTATGTTGTGGATTGATGCTCTTGAAATACCCAAATCCAGCGCTGCCGCTGGAGTTGAACTCCGTGAATAAGCTTGAAAATAAGCCAACACATTCATCTCATTATCTTCATTATCTATTACGGGCTTTATGTGATTTCGTGTTGCCCTTACACTTCCAGTTGCCAAACACCGAGTTTCGAATCTTGCGAATTTTCCTGTAGTCATTGTTGGTAGTTCCCGAAATAATTTTCCAATAATTTGCATGTTCATCTGACAATTCGTCCACATTCATCATGCGTATAAAAGAAATTTAAGAAATCAGTATTGGCATATTCTACATTATTCTCCATTATAAACTGTACTTGAAAAAATTAACTTACTCTACCGCTGACCTCTCGTCTTCGATATATCTAAATATCTTCACAAAATTAATTTTCTCAACCACTATTTTGCTATATTTACCTAAATATGCTTTCATAAACATAATTATTTTCCATCTTGGTCTCTACCTCGCATAAGGGTACCACGTGTAACAGGCGTCGACCCTGTCTTCCCCCACCCCTTTCCAAAAACACTTGTCCGCTGTTATAGACCACATTTCAGATAAGGTTCTGATTTTGACTCCTGTCATTCCCAAAATGGACAAAACATCTGTGTCTGCCAGACTCATGGAGAAATTCACTAGCATCCCTAAATCCATTTTAAGGCAATATTATATATATATATATATATATATATATATATATATATATATATATATATATATATATATATATATATATATATATATATATATATGGAGTTTTTTTACTTCTTTGGACTACGTCCGATGAGAAAAAGAAGCCAAAAAACTCCATGTATAAGCCATCCGACGAGAAGTCGGCTTAATCCGACGGAAGTCGAATTATTAGGTGGGTATACACCCGGTTGGATGTTGGAGTGTTCTTTCTGAACCTCCAAACCTCTCTCATCCTTTCTCCGTGGATTCTCTTTCTCTCCTCCGTCCACTTTGTTCCCGATATCCTCGAAACTTCGCTCTCTCATGCAACGTTCCACATATAAATTTTGTTTCAGTACGTTCTTCTATCCTCAACCTCTGTCGGAACCATTTGTGCCTTTCCCAGATCAGCTCTGACTTGTGTGATCCACGGTACTGTTGACTGTTGTCTTGTCGATGGGATTCTATTGATATGTCCATAGAATTTCAACCTTCTTTTTCGTCTTTTCTTTATGTGCCGCTACGTTGGACATTCTCTCTGTAGTCTTTCGAGAGTGTAGTCTGTATCCTTCCTCTGTCAGTTTCGGGCGGCCGAGAATTTTCCTCATAATTTTACGTTCTTCTTTTAATATGTTTTCTATGCCGCGTTTTGTATGAAGTATATATACTATATATGTAAGTGTCTCGCTTGCATATAGGACTTCTGGTTTGATTACTGTGTTGTAGTGTCTTATTATTGCGTGTGTGGATAGGCATTTCTTGTTGCAGATATTGTGTGTCTTGTCGTATGCCCTATTCATTTTCTGTAATCGAGTCTTTTGTGCTACCTTCTCTCCTCCTGTGGGTTCGAGGATCTCGACCAGGTATTTGAAGTGAGTGACCCTATTTATTTTGCCGTATTTGGACGTATCTACGGATTTCTCTGGCAAAAATCCTATAAAAGCCTCTCGTGTTATAATTGCGGAAATTCTCCTCTAAAGAGTCTAGTTGTTCCTTCATGTACTTCCTCTTAGTTTGCCTGTTAACCTTTGCCGTCTGTTTTCTGGTCATTTCAAAAAGCTGCTGACTTTCTGTAGATTTTTTAGTGTTGTATTCTTGAAATGCTCGTTTGCGTCGCTGCAATGCATTTTCGCATTCCGAGTCCCACCAAGGGTGTTTTGTGTTCTTTTTCAATGGGATCAGTTCCTGTGTTTTTTGTGTATGTTTTTGTGGAATTTTTTCCATGTATCTGCCTGTTCCTTTTCCCATTCCTCTATTATGTTGGATTCCTTGATCTTTTTTGTGTCAAATTTCTGTAGATGTGCTTTCTTGTGATGAATTCTTCTTGGGGTGAACTTGACTTTGATTCGTGTTAGGTAGTGGTTTGAGTCAATGTTTGCACCCCTGCGGACTTGGACATCTTGGATATCTCTTTGTTGTGGTATGAGATCGCAACGTGGTCTATCTGGAATTCTCCAATTGGTTGAAAAAACGACCTCCCTGTCTTCTGTTTGTGTGGAGATTTTTTTAGGGATGTTGACATGATCTTAAGGTTATTCTGTTGGCATAGTTCGATGAGTGTTGTGCCATTCTTATTGGTAAATTTGTGACCGGGGAATTTGCCTACTGTTTTCTGGTGGATTTTTTCTCTACCGATTTGTGCGTTAAAGTTGCCCAGTAAAATTTTAAGTCATCCTTTGGGACCTTTGCCATTACCTTCTGTAGTGTTGCCCAGAATTTATTTGCAGACTTGGGGTTTTTCTTGTTGTCTCAATTTGTGGGGGCATGTACATTGATCATGGTGTAATTTTTATTGGCGCACTGTATGCGCATTCTCATTAGTCTATTGCTTGTCCGTAATTTCCTCAATAGAGTTAACTACCCCTTTATGTACCACAGGCCATGCCCAGAAGCGGAGCGCCCCTGGCGACTCGTTTGTCTGTCCTGCTGTTGAAGGCGCCAATATATGTAGGTGTTTTATGTGGAAATTTGCCGGAAAGCTCCGACTTATTCTAAGATCGTGAAAGTCCAGGTTCCTCAGAATCCGAACACCCGGTTGCCGTCTGTCTACGGGTGGATCGGTTACCACCTGGGGATCATTTTTATTACATGCACGAGTCATGGTTGCTTAAAAGCTTATGGGTCCAATGTTTCCACTGGGAGTTTAGAACCAGGGATTGTTAGTTCCTGGAGCGTAGTGTACGACCGCACCCTCTGGGTGAACAGACGCCGACCAGGTTGCCGGTGGTTGCCACTGCAGACGCGACCTGGGTTTCAATTCCACCAGAGCCCGGTCAGCCGTCTGTTCCTGAAATAAACCGCTTCCTGCGACGTGGACGAAGGGTTGGAGCTTTAGGAATCTATATATATATATATATATATATATATATATATATATATATATATATATATATATATATATATATATATATATATATATAACATATATAACGTCGTTTATATTCGACTGATTTGATTCCGTGCGATTTATGGCTATTCTCAAAACTGAAGCTAGCGTCGAATGAATAGTGTTTTGATATAATTTAAAATATCCAGTAGGCTTGATTCTTAAAAATAAGTTCTAAAAGAAATTGAACCCAATTTGACACCGTGTATATACAGAAAATTCTAAAATTATTTGCCTTTACTTGTTTACCTTTTCATTATTCTGTTTCTTCGTATATTTTAAGGTTTACCTTCGTCCTGTTATATGATGACAATAAATATAGCTCGAATGATACGGAAGTAAACTCGATTATCGGTGCCGCAATCGAAATCAAATTAACAATTGAGATCGGTTTATTTTCTATAGGTTGTTGATTTTGTTGATTCTATTTCGTCGATGCCACTGAAAGCGTTAAGGGCGAGGGTTCATTAACTTGTGATACACGTTCTGCGGTTGTCACAACAGTTGTAGTTGTTCGAACAATGGAGAGACATCTATTTGAAATAACTTAATGCAAAAGCTAACGTTTAGACTCGGGTTCAGATGTATAGAACTTTGAGACTGTCGTTAAAATTACAGATATTCGAAACTAGAAATCTGGAGACATTGCAATAAGGACGCTCTCTGTTATATGATTTCCACTGGTTCATTTTAATTAAACCTTCATTATACATATATAGAGATATATATATATATATATATATATATATATATATATATATATATATATATATATATATATATATATATATATATATATAATTTTTTATTTTTTTTTGTTTACGTTTCAATTTAATTATGAATTATCCTCAGGACAACTCTACAATATACATTATTTTTATAAAAAATACAAATTTATAGCTAAAAAACTAAAATATCTAATTTGAACAATTAATTTCCCAAACTTTTTTAAATCATACATGACTTTTTTTTCAATTTTCAATTTAAACATTTTTGACTTTGATATATTTAACAAATTTTTTATCGTTATATTTTTGTTTTTATTATAACCTAACAATTTTGGATTTTTCACATGTAATGGTATTAGATGAAAAAATAAAATAAAAATTAATGAAAATTTATTATTTAATGATATCATTATATGTACAACTTAAATTATCAGTATCATTTCTGAAATTTATGGTATTAGTTGTATGTTTTAAAAGGACAGTTACGTTTGGTTCTAGGCTTGTAGACTGTTTTTTTAAATATTGTTTAGTTTGGCCAATGTATGAGCTTGGTCAATTTAAACATTCGATTTTGTAAATTAATTATTTTTCCATTTTGGGTATTTCTAGTTTTAATTTTGTAAATATTTGTTTACTGTTATTATAAGGCATTTCTGCTATGTTTATATTATACGGTTTTAAAACTTTTTTATTTTAATATTTATTTCTGGTATGTATGGTAAAGGTATGTAATTTTCATTTTTAGGTTTGTTTGTTATGCTATGATTGATATATATTCTATGTATTCTATTTTTAATCACCAGTTCGTAGAATTTTTTTAGATAGTTATTATCTAGTATTATTATCTAGTAGGTAGTAAGATATCTTCTTGTGTTTTTCTTTATTTTATTTATATATTTTGGTCTATTTTTTGGATTAGTTAAAATAACAGCTCATAATCAATTAAATAATTAATAACACTTTTTTATATTTATTAGGCGTATAAGATTTAAAATTGAGATATCTTCCATATCATATTGGTTTTGTATACTAATTTATTTTGATGTTGCCACTCTTATGGTCTGACGGATCAAAGATTTTTTCTTCTCATACAAAATTTTATCATAGCACGTTAATAATTTTTTTACTCCCTGTTTTGTAACTGAAACGCATTTTTCATTGGAGTCTATGTTTTCTAAAATTTCTAACCCTTTTTTAATTAAATTGAGGGTTTCCGTCAGGTTTGCAACCGTCATTTGATCAACATATTGAACTTGGTCAAAAGAATCAGGTTCTTCAATGTTTTGCTTAGACATTTCTATTAGCTCATCAATTTCAGCTCCTGATTATGTCTAGCGGTTCTTGTACGTCCTCACCATCCACTTCTAAATTTAATTATCTAGCAAGATCGACAACATATTCAATAACATGATCAATTTGATCAGGCTCTGGCGCTGATTTCGCCGAAGTTTTACTAGTGAACACAATGGACATGGTTTTTCTAATGATGTTCACCCCATCTAAAACATTAAACTGTTTCCAAAAGTCTATAACAGAGAGCTCATTGTTTTTCCTCAAAGCTTCATGAAGATGTGCATATAATCATCTCGTGTAATAAGCTTTAAGGTTGAAGTAAGCTGGTTGTATTTGGTGGCAAAAATTCAACTTTCACACGTGGGTCGAAATTAGTGACAGCAGCAGGAGAATGGCCTGGTGCATTGTCCATTAATATCATCAACTTAAATGGGATTTGTTTTGATTTCTATCACCCAAGCAATAAGCCGTCTCCCAAGCTTTATAATTTTACTTTGAAATCACGGACAAAGTTGCTTTAGTTTTATTTTTTAAAGCTCTTAGATTTTCTGACCGATAAACTAAGAGAGGTTTTAACTTATAGTCACCAGCTACACTTCTGCCAACTATTACTGTTAATCGATTTTTGTACACACTACAGGAAGTTAAGGAGGCGTCGCAAAATGAGAAGTACAAAAAGCAGCCAGATATACAGCAGAACTGAAGCATAAGAGGTTAAAGTAAATGGGGAAGAATTCTACATTATTTTTCTCAGAATCTCAAATATGGACTGGAAAGGAATATAATACTTGAATACTGGAATTGCTGTTATTATCTCCTTACACAAAAAAGCAGATCTCACTCAGTATAGTAACAACAGTTAAATCATTATTATCAGTCCAAAGAAGTATTAAAAAATAAAATGAAATTATCCCTAGAAAAAATATTATCAGAAAATCAATTTATATTCTTTTTGGACTTGGTATTCTTTTGGATTGTTGGTATGACTGCTGTTTACATTTGAGAGGGGTTTCGTATCATTTTGCTCGTTAAGTAAGAAATTCTAGTGAGAATGCTGGCGGTATTTTCTTGATGGAAATTCATACTAAATTATAAATTATATATTTTACTCTAAAATATAACGCGTTTCGCTATACTGTTGCTACAGTGTATAAATAAAACTGTAGCAGTGTAGCGAAACGCGTTATGCTTTAGAGAAAAATATAAGTGGAAATTATTCAATACAATTTAACAATTCATACAATTTAGAAATTATAGCTTTAATGCAGAAGATATAGTCTTTTATAGTTGTCATATATATTCGTCGATGATTTTTTTAAAATGGATAAGTTTGTTGAACAAAAAATGTACGTTAAATTTTCTTTAAAACGAAATTTCTTACGCTCATGCATTAAAAAGATTAATAAAGAATTACGGCGATGAAGCTGTATTAAAAAAATTGTTGAATTTAACTCACACAACCATCATTCATTCATTTTGAGTCAAAATCAACCAAAAGTCAAATTCAACCCTTCCCCGATTATTATAACGGTCAATCCAAACGCACAACATCCCAGATTCTGAGGTCACTTTCATCACCGCTTGCAGTTGAAGATCATCCCCTGCAAAGTGCATCTTCAATCGGGTCTCTAATGGATAGTTTGAAATTAATTTTCTTTTTGTTTTGTCTATGAATGTTTTGGTTTATAACATTTTTGATACCGTTTTAATTAATTTATAATATTATCTTGACGTGACAGGGAAACTAAATTTTTACCCTACGAAAAAGCCTTCATAAAAGAGGGTGCCTTAAACTCGAATAGGACACCTGTTCAACTGTATTTTCCCTTTACAAAGAGAAAAACGTAATTGAATACATGAGAGATAATGTGGGCTGGTTTTTGTTGTATTTTTTTTATTCTGTTCTTTCTCTTTGAAACCGTCATTAACAATATAAAGTCTCTTTGTTGTTTTCTTTTTTTCAGAACTTATATTCAGCTGGGAGGGCTTTTTGTCTGTATCTAAAAAACAGTAGGTAGATAATAACAAATGATATGTAAACAGGTCGAGTTATATTTATCAAAAATATTATATAAATATATATATATATATATTTATATATATATATATATATATATATATATATATATATATATATATATATATATATATATATATATATATATATACATATATATATATATATATATATATATATATATATATATATATATATATATATATATATATATATATATATATATATACATATATATATATATATATATATATATATATATATATATATATATATATATATATATATATATATATTTACTCACTTTGTGGATCAGACCATGACGTGGTAAAGAGGTTTGAGTGGGGCAATGAAGTTTTGAGCTATGCCGTCTGGAGTCTATGCTCCTGGGAAGGTTACCTCTGGTGGACAGGTCAAGGCAGAGGCCTCAGACTAACATGATCCAAAATCTGCCAACCTGCATTGGACCAGCGTGGCAGATTACGGTCCATACCTTCAACATGGTATTTCAATAGGTTGAAATATGACAGTACAACCTCAAACACGGCTCTCATTCCCGGGAGGCCAAGGGGCAACTAACTACGGCAGCGGGAAGACCTGCCTTAAGGGCAGAGGGTGTTAAGAATGACCTGTTAGATCAGGCTGCCATTGGACTTTTAACATTGCTACGCTTAATATACGGACTATGAAAATGGAGACCCGACTGCAAGAACTGTTGCATCGAACTTGATAACATACATTGGGATATTATTGGGCTCTGTGAAACACGAAGAAAGGGAGAAGATTTAATCAAACTAGAACCAACTGGTCACGTACTCTACACCTGAGGTTCGGAGAATGGACGATGTGTTGGAATTGGATTTCTCATCAATCGAAAGCTGAAAGACAGTGTAGTTAAATATTAAAGTATATCTGACCGATTAGCCCAATGCGTCATTCAGTTGAATAAAAAGTTTAAGCTTCAAATCGTCTAAGCTTATGCACCAACTATAAGCTATAGAGAAGAGGAAATTGAGGAATTTTATGATAATGTGGCTCAACTTTTAGATAAAGAGAGGTGTAAGTATAAAATCCTGATGAGTGATTTTAATGCCAGAATCGGAAAAGCAAGAACTGGTGAAAATGCAACTGGCTCATATGGAAATGATGAGCGGGACAATAGAGGTGACAGGCTGGTTGACTTTGCTGAAGGACAAGAATTCTATATTATGAATTCGTTTTATAAGAAAAAGATCAACAGAAAATGGACATGGAAAAGTCCATCTGGGCTCACCAGTGAAATTGAATACATCATGTCAAACGATAAAGCAATATTTTGCAATTATACTGTTCTTAACTATTTTAATGTGGGAAGTGACTACCGAATGGTACGAGCAAAGATTAGGATAAACTGCTGAAAAGAACGCGAAAAAATGATAAGATCAAAAGGTGGCGAAGTGGATTCTGGGAAGCTACTGGAGAGAGGCAGAGATTTTGAAATTACTTTGTCGAACCGCTTTGCTGTGTTACAAGACCCAGAGGAGATGGAAATTACGGACCAATATAAAGAAATCGCCAACAATATGCTTAAAACGGCGGCTTCAATAGCACCAGAAGATAAATGTTTCAAAGAGTAAAAAATTTCCAATGAGACCATTAATTTAATGAAAAAGCGCCGGACAATGAAGAATGCAGACAGTTCTTTTGGTAGGGTCGAGTACGTTGAACTTTGCAAAACTATAAGAAAACGTATTCGAGAGGAAACGCGCCGATTCAACATGCAGCTAGTGCAAAAAACTATGGAAGACAACAGGGGAATTAACAAAGCTAAGCAGAAGCTGAGAAGGAAAAGGACACAAATGTTTTTCTTAATGCGTGAGGATGGTACAATATGCAGGAAACGGACGGAAATGTAGTCCGAAGATTTTATTCAAAGTTATATGAGGACCAGAATCAGACAAGAACACCAATGCCTACTGAAGAACAAATGCCGGATATCCTGGTGGAGGAAATGACAAAGACTATAGACTCGGTGAAAAATGGCAAGGCTCCAGGAGAGGATAGTATAACGGTGGAGATGTTAAAAGCTGGTGGTAGGACCTTACATAAAACACTGGCGCAAGATTATACACAAAATGCTTCAAACAACAAGAAGTACGCAGTTTATGGAGAAATGCGTAAGTGATTCTTTTACTTAAGAAAGGAGCATGGGAAGATTTAAAGAACTACCGCCCAATAAGCCTCCTATCGGTGGTGTAAAAAGTTTTCACCAAGATAATATCCAAAAGAATACTAAGAAAACCTAATGACGCACAACCAAGGGAGCAAGCAGGATTCAGAAGTGGATTGAGTACATTGGATCATATTCAGGGTTCTACAGCAAGTCGTAGAAAAACACAACGAATACACTATGCCACTATACTTGGCATTTATCGATTATGAAAAAGCATTTGATTCAATCTTAAAGCGGGCCATAATGGATGCATTGCTTAATCAAGGTGTAGACAAAAACTATGTAAACCTACTAGGACCGATATATGATGAAGCTACAGCAACAGTCCACCTTGACGATCTTGAGGTGGGAATAAATGTAGAGCGGGGTGTACGGCAGGGGGATGCAATATCGCCTCTTCTTTTCTCAGCCTGCCTGGAAGAAGTGTTCCGTAAGCTGGATTGGGAACAAGATGGCATAAAGATTAATGGTGTGTACTTAAATCATCTTAGATTCGCAGATGATATCGTTCTTCTTTCGCAAGACCCAGATGAGCTGCAAAGACGCTATACAGGAATTGCAAAGGGTTGGGGAAACATTTGGCTTGAAAATTAACCAGCAGAAGAATCAGGTCATGTCCAATAAATTTGCTGAGGACAAAAGGATTTCTATTTTAGGAACGGATTTGGAAGTTGTGGATCTCTATATATAACTTGGGCAAAGGGTTTCAATGGAAGGGAACCCCGTCCGGGGGGTGGAACGACGCGTTAAATGTGGCTTGCAGGCATTTGGCAGGCTCAACATAGTGTACTGGACTCGGAGTCCAGAGAGAAGACCGAAAACACGATGGACTGATTAAATTACTAAGTATATTGGACCGGAATGGCAAAGGAAAGCTCGGGACCGCGAGAGTTGGAAGCATGCTGAAGAGGCCTTCATCCTGCAGTGGATTGATACAGGGATAGACTATAGTTTCGTAAAACGACTTTACATTCTCAAACACTAAAGTCGTTTTACGAAACTGTAGTCACACCAATTTTGTTTAAAAATAAAAGTGATAGATAATAAAGTAAAAAATTGTTTTATTCCTTTTTTAAAAAATGAACTATCACAAAGTAACGGATAAATCAATCAATAATTTATTCAACGTATTGTTTTTTTTTTGACAAGTACAGTGAATCGTTTAATGCTACTGTGGTTTTGATATTTTCTGAATAACAGTTTAACTAATCTCAGTTTTCATTAGCTAGACTCTTTATAAATACATGCTTGTTCCTGAGATAAATCACCCATTATAGAAGAAAATCGACTCGACTTTATAAGAAAATCGACTCGATATTTTATGCTATTAGACATTTACTATTACACTTCTCGTTAGTTTCCAATTTGCGATGTACTAAAAAATATTCATATAAGACTCAGAAAGAGTACATATTACATCGAAATATTTCTCTTGAACGTTTCGGAGTTGTAACAATTTCAAACGCTCTCGATATAATTTTCGTACATTTTGCTGTTTTCCTTTCATATTCATTTTCGCCGCTTTGCATCCGAATTCGTATAATAATAATTGTACTTGTTGAATACAGGACTTGCTGGCGTGTAGCTTTATTTGTTATTTATGTTAAAAATGTATTTCATATTGATATGATATGTTCAGAATAATAAACTGTTTCATAATGGAAGAGATTATGATAGTTTTGGTATAATTTCAGAAAATACCTTTATCAAAATAGATAGATCAGATTACTATAACATTGCATAACTTCTTGCAATAAAGATCTAATCAGGTTGTATTACATACTGAATGTTCTATTAAAACACAGCTATGCTTCTTTTGAGTACCAAACACCAGGTTTATCTATCGAAATTATTACATAATAATAATCTCGATAAGGAAAGCTAATCTCGAGATAAGCACATTGCATAAGCGAATGTGTGCTAGCGGTAATATGTGCTAGAAGAAAATAACTATATAAAATAAAAATAACATGCAAATCAACTATTATGTTAGTGGCGGAATGACTAAGTATCCCCGTGGATTATGGAGAATTTTCTTGGTTTATTAATATTTTTCTCCACGACACCACTATGCAACTTTTTGTTCATATTTAGTACATTACTCGGGCAAGTCAGGGACGGTATCGCGCATTCTTAACTGCTACAAACGTCCGTCGCAGGATGGTGTGAGCTGTAAGTAATTACACCCATCACCCGATTGATTTATATGGTCATGGCTTTTATAATTTCTTCAGGAGATTTCCAAGCTTTCAGCACAAACCCGACTGTAGGAGGCTTAAGGCCAGAAATCGGTCTCGAGAAACTCTTGCTAACGTTATGGTTGCGACTGAACGTAATATAGAAGCGAGGGAAACACCCTTGTTGTGACGCCGAGTTGTGAGCCGAGTTTCTGCAGTAATATTAAGATTTTTAGAGAATAATAGTGTGTTCTATATCTTCCAAGATTAATTAATACTTCTTATCGCCAATGGGCGTGATCTATGAATATTAGGTCCTCAACTTAATTCTCGGCCGTTTTTGATTACTTTTGATATTTATTTATGAAATAAGTATTACAAACTTAATTCTAGAGATATTTTTCAAGACCATCTTACGACAGCAACTTTGGGGTGGATACTCTTTATCGCTGGATCACAAACATTCACAAAGAAGATCGAAAACACGATGGACTGATTAAGTATATTAGGCTCAAATGGCAGAGGAGAGCTCAAGACCTCGCGAATTGCGCAAGATTAGATAGTGTTTTTAAATCATTCCGGGTGTCGATCCGTTGATTCTGTGAAGAGTCACGACGTTTATGTTTCCGCTCTGTTCCAGCACCATCTACAAACAGGACATAAAATCAATTTGGAAGGAGCCAAAAAAAACATCGAATATTGAAAACTACAAGGTCCAAATAATCAGAGAAGCCCTTGAAATAGAAGAAAGAGGTGAGCTAAATACGCGAAACAACGCTCGCAACAATCCAATAGTATGGAAATCCCTTCTGAAAAAAGAAGGGACTCGGTAGTGAGGTAGAAAAACAAACGGACACCCGACAGCGTTGCCGAGCATTGCAAATAGTCTCTACCACAACTACCTCGATATAATCTGCGCAGTCGCGGGCTGACTATAAAAGCGGGCACAACGACCCGTGCACGTCAGTTGGACTCTTCAGTCGAAGTGGACAACACTTGAAAATGGTAAATGCGATTTTAGCAAAATGGCGTTAACAAGATCGACGGATCGACACCAGGAATGATTTAGATTTACATATAATATATATATATATATATATATATATATATATATATATATATATATATATATATATATATATATATATATATAGATGTATATATTATATAAATCGTTGGAAAATACTAAAAAAATCGGTTTATTTCTGACATGAAGAAAACAATACAATAATAAAAACCTGAAAATTCGAATAAAACACGACGAATAAAAAAATTAAATTTCTAAATTTGCTGCAAATATTTTTGCGTTCGGAAATTCTTAAAAACAAAGAGTACGCACTTCAATTAGAAATAAAGTTAACATATTCGCTGTAGGCGTATATACAAAAACGACCAATTGAAAGTGCTTAAAAAAATTGGGGGTAGGAATAAAATTGCAAAAACCAATCTAAACACGATAAGAACGAAACGGGTTCGAGTTTCCAATTCAATTTAAGCTTCAAAATATAATTTACATAAAACAAAACCGGAGGAAAAAAGGTTCCATTGAACAGGAACAATCCAAAATAGATGGGCGCATTTCGAATTATTGGAAATCAATCGCAGTATTATCAGTGGTAAAAGTTTCGGTAAATTATTAACGTCTTATTTTAATACCTTTGTTTTTTTGGCATAATTTCTAACATTTCCGGAGCCGTTATCACTACGTTAGACAGGACAGCAAGTCGAGTCTTCTCCAAATGTGTGTCTAAAAAGTATTTAATTCTTGATTTAAATGAGGTGATTTATTGACTCTAGCAAGAGGTCATTGTCAATATTTTTTTGCAAGATACTTTAAAGAATATTAATATGTTGTATATCCTCTGAGATTAATTCTTATCACCAATGGAAGTGATCTATGAATTTTACGATCTCAACATAATTGTAAGTCTTTTTGATTATTTTAAGTTTTTATTTATGAAAAAAACAACACAAATTTAATTCTCTAAGTAATATCCTTCACTATCTGTACTCTTGCACCAACTTTCAAGCAATTTTCGAATCCCAGATTGTGGTCATTCTTGAAATATTCCAAAACCTGACGAAAATATCATATTAATTTTTTTTCTGTATGAAATATAATCGTAACAGGAGTAAACCAACATAAATGGGCGCATTTCGAATTATTGAAAATTAGTCGAAGTATTTTCTGTGGTAAAAGTTTAGGTAAATTATTGACATCTCTTTCGAAACCCTTCATCAAGAATTAAAGAACTTTGTCTTTTTTGTGGTATAATTTGCGACATTTCCAAGGTCATGATTTGTACATTAGACAGAACAGCAAAGTCGAATCTTCTCCAAATTTGTATCGAAAAAAAAAACTAATTTCTTGATTTAAATGAAGTCGTCTATAGGCTCCAGAAAGAGGTCATCCTAAATAATTATTTTGCTTATCATACTGGGCTGCCAATCTAGTTAGTGGGCTGGCCATGGGCGAATATAAATGAAGATGAAAGAATACTTTAAAACCCTTACAGCAATTGCAGTTGCAAGTTTTTAATATATGGTAAAGTAGCTGGTTCCAAAATGTTATTAAAGTATACTTAAATAAAGTACTCGACTATCTCCCTTATTCGCCTGATTTGCGTCCATATGAGTTCGGCCCATTTTCAAATATAGATAACATCTAATTATTTTCACTTTCCAATTTTGAATCAGTCAGCTTTTTCTGTTAGACTTTTTTTTTGAATATCGGCTGGACATGGTTTTTTGGCAAACCCTTTGCAGAATATTAATAATAATAATAATAATATATTAATAATAATATCCGTTATTTAGCACTTGGCTACTACATACAATCTGTAATTCATTTATATTTATACATGTCTATACTTAATACAAATATATCAAAATATGACCTGTTCTATAATAATAAAAATCCAATATATACATACTAGTCCATATAAAATCAAACATACCTACCTATTTTTAACTACAAACTAATCTATTTTGCAAAATAATGTTTACGAATTCTCTCTACAAATATTTCCTAACCGTCTATAGTTTTTAGCTCTGCTGGCAGACCATTGAACAGCCGGATGCCATTCCCAAAAAGCGATTTCTGCATATAGGTACTACGTTCAAAATTTATACGAAGATCCTCCCTTGAGCGAATGTTACATTGGTGTTTTTCGGATTGCACTATTAAGTAAGTACCTTCCAAGATATGCAGGCATTAAGTTATTTTTAATTTTAAAAATCATAACAATACTGGCCATCTCAATATTCTGTCATACAGAGCACCAGCCCAAAGAGCGCAACATCAAATGCACTGGTGTATACCTATCACAATGCAAAATAATTCGCATTGCCTTATTTTGTAAAATTTGCAATCTATTTATTTCATTTTTATTACAACCTAACAAGAATGTGTTCTATATAGATATTTTATCCTCAGAGATTATTTTATTATTCCTCCGATTCTGTGGACAGGGTCAGAATGTTTGTCTTATCTTTGGACTTCGAAAAGGGGATCATATACCTAAAAAGATTAATCAGCTTAAATGGCTTACTATGGATCATAGATGGCAACTTCATATGACTAATTTCACATATAAGGTTATCAATGCTGACAATAATTCTAAAGCTCTTAAAATCATATTTGTAGTTTGTTAAATCAGCCATTCTGTGAATATTAGATATAAAAGTAAATTTAAAATACCACATTATAAAACATAGATGTTTACGAGATGTTTACGACATAGATGTTCACACATATAGACACATGGAAATCCCTTCTGAAAAAAGAAGAGACGCGGCAACGTGGCGGCGAGGTAGAAAAATCAATAAACGGACGATCGACATCGTTACCAAGTGCCGCAAATAATCCCGAACTACCCCGCTATAATCTGCGCAGTCGCCCGCCGGCTATAAAAGCGAGCACAACGACCCGTGCACGTCAGTCGGACTCTTTAGTCGAAGCGGACGACACTTGAAAATGCCAATTGAGATTTTGGCGAAACGTCGTGACTCTTCACATAATCAACCGATCAACACCCGGAATGATTTAGAAACATATATATATATATATATATATATATATATATATATATATATATATATATATATATATATATATATATATATATATATATATACAGTTCCGGTTTTGTTGTAATATGTATTTGTTTATATTTTGATCATGAACAGCATTTGAACATACATTTCTCTGAAGGGTTATGGAATGGTTCATATGTAAGATGAAGCTCTCTTTCCTCAAATCATTTCAAAGATTGATCCTGTCTTAAGCATTCATCTTTTTCGACCTGCTTCAGCGTTGACTCACTAGAAATCTATTTTCAATAAGTAATAATAATTTAATTTAAAATTAAATATCTATTTCTACGGATAAATTTTTTAAATAAGATTCAGTTTAACCTAAAATTAACAAAGGTTTGTTTAATTGAACAGACATGTTTGCATTCGATGTTGTTCTAGACAAAACAGTTTCCTTTTTTTAACAACATGTAGGAAAATATATTCAAAAGCAAACAAAAACAGGAATATGTACGAAATATGACATTATAATGAAAAACTACGAGTTCGCCGACAAATATGCAAAATTAAATTGTGTGCGATTTTAAAAATAGCATAGATATCGAATATATCATTGCACTAAATCCTGCTAGCTAAAAAAATTCAGTGTGGGATATAAAATAATTGAAAGGAAATGAAGGACAAAAAAAACTGGACGCGCTCTCCATTGACTTGTTATTATTTGGAATAAATTTGGATTTTGTTTCAAGCAGTGGGTAGCTTTATACTGGCCACAATAACTAGATAATTAATAGGTGTTTCGGCTAAAAATGTCGATTTTGTTAAGAGATGACGTTACTAATACATTTGTAGGTATAGATTAATGACGTCTATGGCATTTTGAAGTGTGAAAATACGCCACCAAAAGTCAGTTCGCTATTATTGTCATTATTCAAAAAACATAGTTTTTCATAGCTCTGAATATGTGGAATTATTTAGAAAAAATAACATGTTTTGGGAAAGTTTAATAACCTTCTTTCATTTAAAGAAAACGGTTGCTGAAAGTTATCGATTGTTTATTGAAGCTTCAATTAAAGATTGAATTGAAATTGGAGATTGAAACTTGTGACTAATGGTTTAACCACTTTGAAAGTGGTGATTTTGATATAATAGACAATGAGCATCCAGGATAGCCGGAAATGTTTGTAGATGCAGATTTACAAGCATTATTGCAAAAAAACTCAAGTCATACGTTGATATAATTGGTAGAAGCATTGAATGTTGCTTAATTCACCATTTCCGAACGTCTACATGCATTCGGAAAGATCTAGACGCAAGGAAAATGGGTCGCATATGAGTTAAAGGAAAGAGATATAGAGAGGCGAAAAACCACTTGTAAAATTTTGCTTGCAAAATAAAAAAAGTTTTATGCAGGTGATGAAAAGTGGACCTATTTTGATAACTCAAAGCGAAAAAAATCATGGTTAGACCCAAGTCAGCCTTCAACATCACAACCAGTGCGCAATGTACATGGAAGGAAGGCTTTGTTATGTATTTGGTAGCATAGTAGAGGGGCTGTATCGATCGATACCGGCTATTGATAAAATTGATTCGAGCATTGAAGGAAAAGCGACCAGAATACTGCCATATAAAATCCTTTTTCAACATGGCAATGCTAGACTCATAGTTGCAAAATATGTAAAAAACTATTTGAAAAACGTTAAAGAGCTATCCTACCCGACCCGCCGTATTCACTGGACCTAGCTCTTTCGGACTACCACTTATTTCGATCGATGCAATACGGACTTTCAGAACAACACTTACGAACAAGTGAAAATTTGGCTTGATGAATCGTTGGCTTCAAAAAAAAAACAAAAGTTCTTTTGGCGCGGAATCCATTCTTTGACAGAAAGATGGAAAAAAGTAATAACTAACGACGGTCAATACCTTGATTAAGTTAATTTATTTTGTTATGAAAATAAATGCTCAAATTTTGCGTAAAAACCGACATTATTGATTGAAATACTTATCAACAGTAATATAATTAACTTAGGTTTGGTTATTTGAAAGCGCCATCTATCAGTTTCGAATCGAGGTATTATTTATGATCCTACTAAGAGCATAACCTGAAAAATCAGTTATAGGCGCGATGCCGTTCGAGAAACATTTGAGACACTGTTTTCGTTTTTTTTCAACTGGAAAAATGCTGGGGCAGTTCGGGGCATAATTTGTGTGGCTTGGGTAGCTAATGTTGTTTTGTACAGTACTTGTCTGAAGCGGTTTCATATATTCTGAATTGGAAAATTTGCAGAACGTCCGGGTTATAGAAAAAAGTGGAAGATGAAAAATTGTAAGAATTGCTGCAAGCACACTGCAATTTGGTCAAACAGTCACTACTGGCTGTTATCAGCAACAACTGATTCGTGTTATTTATGTTCTGGAGGAAAAAGTGCCTAATAATAGCAAGGGAAGAAGAGAAGTAATTTTTCTTCAGGACAACGCATTACTAACACATCGGTCAATAAGTCCCCAGTCTGATATATAGATGGCGTCGTCACTTACGAAAAATCCGTACCAGTGGTCAATTGGGGCAACTTTCAGACATCATGTGTCCAATTTCATGACAATCTGTCTACTACTTTCTGAGTTGTTATGCTTTAAGTGACGCTACCTATTTTCAAAACAATGAAAAAAAAAATTTGTGTGTTGATTTAGCATTGCTTTTTAATGAAGTAAAATACTGTTGAAGCAAAACAATGGCTTGATAAACATTACCCGGACTCTGTCCCCGAAAAAACAAACATAATTGATTGGTATGCTGAATTCAAACGTGGCCGCACAATCACCGATGGTGCTGGGCGTCCAAATGAGATGGTTCCACTGTCAAAAAAATTCACAAAATTATTTCGCAAAATAGTAAATTACAGGAGATAGCTTATATCCTGATGACATCGAAAGGATGTTTTTACACCATTGGTGCATGAACATTTGTTAATGCGTAAATTGTTATGGAAATGGGTACCGTATTTGCTCACAGGGGGCCAAAAACAGCAACGTATTGATGATTCTGAGTTATGTTTGAGGCTGCTGGTGAAAACTGTCCAAAGCGACCAAAAGCATAACTATCAGCTGACAAGGTTATGGCCTCTGTATTTTGGGATACACATGAGATATTGTCTATCGATTATTTCGAAATTCATTAATAGCGAATATTACATAGCGTTATAGGTGCGTTTGAAGGATGAGATTGCAAAAAAGGCTCCAAATAAAAAAAAAGTGCTGTTTCACCAAGACAATGCACCGAGCCACAAATCATTGACAACGATGGCTAAATTCAATTCATTGTCTACCGTATTCTCCAGATCTGGCTCTCAGCGACTATTTTCTGTTCTCAGAGCTCAAAATAATGCTTGCTGGACAGAAATTTCGCTCCTATGAAGAGGTAATTGCCGAAAAGGAAGGATATTTTAAAGGAAAAGAGAAATCGTTCTAAAAAAATGGCATAGAAATATTAGAAATGCGTTGTATTGCTCTTGAAGGAGAATATTTTGATGAATAAAGACGAAGTTTGCAATTTCATTATCACATAAGTCTACTTGTTTTGATTTTCTCTTCACACATATGGCAGATAAACTATTTCTGATTTAATTTCTGTAAATGATGTAAATTTTCCAGTGAGACATCTTGCACCACAAACTTGTGTAACAAAGTGATATGATCTATGTAGTTTTTATCACGTTATGTTTTTCTCTCACACTTCAGAAAAAAAATTTAAAAAAATCGAAACACGTGAATTGTCGTTGAAGCCCCCAAATATGAATTCCTTTTACTGAGTATTCTCCTTTATAAAAGAGTCGTGAGCTAAGGAAACTCATTCCGTTTGCGTCCCTTTCCAACTATTACTCCCCAGTGTACTCTACTTCTTGCTTCCTAGGTTGCATATTGGAGAGATAAACCATGTTTTTGGAAGTTTGCTGGGTGATCTGGAATTCTCCACCCATCTCTGTACCACCAGTATTTTTAAGTTATTACCATCCCTGCATTAAATGTGGCCCAATAATCTTAGAATTATATCAGGAAATTTGAAATAGCCTTGTGAATTTACTAATTTCTTTAATAATAAATGCCTTTATTCGTCCGGCAGTCCACAGGATCTAACGGACTCTGTTCCAGCAGTTCAAAAGAATCAATGCGCTTGAGGTTTTGTATTTTTTATAGTCCATGTTTCAGCGGAATATAGCAATACTGGAAAAACTAAGTTATGTCCCTATCCCTCCAGATCTTCGGCAAATTTCACATTGTATTTCTTACCATTTTGCATCTTCTTCTGATCTCATGAGTGTTGCTGCCTTCGTTCGATATTAAAGTCGACTATTTGACTGATGTTTGGCATGTTGGTTGTTACTCTCACGATTGATATTTATTATTTTCGTTTTTTAGTCGCTTATTTCTAGTTCGTAAACATTGCTTTAATTCTTTATTTTATTGATAATTAAGCTCAGTTCCTCGGTCGTTCTTGCAAGAAGCATAGGACCATCAGCATATCTTAAGTTAGTTATTTTAACGGTTCTAATACTAACTCCACCCGTCCAATCCTAGGCATGATATATTTAATATAAATGTTGAATATAATTGGCAATATGATGTATCCCTGTCTGGTTCTTCAATCATTTTCAATTTTTACAACTACTCTGTTTTTTTTTTGTATAGATAACAAATTGAACAAATTCCTTGACAAATATGTATTACAATTTTTTTTTTCAGTTTGGTTGCTGATTAGATCTGAGTCCTTAATAATAATAGAGGAGATTTACTGGTTGTTAAAATTGGATAGATTTCCTAATGAATACTTTATAATTTTTTTTCCAAATAGTTCTGTTTTGTTGTGTATTTTAAACAAAGTATAGCTCTATCTTGTTATAATTGGGAATATACGAAACAATTATTAGGTTAGCCCGGTCGAAAATTTAATTGACTTGTCTTCATTAAACGCAATTACAACATTAAAATTATCTTTGAGAAAGAATTATATTGTTTTCTATTTGTCTACTAATTAACAATTACGGGAACGCGGGGTACGAGTTGACAATTACGGTAAGAGAGATAACTGTAAAGGGAAAAGTGTTAATTAATTGCTTTGGTATTGGCTTGTCGATACATACAAAGCAACTGATATTGATTTATTCCCATGTTTGATAACTGTTATATGCTCCAGCTATATTTAGACTATCATCACATGAACGATAAATATCACATACGAATCCAAATTAGTGTAGGAGAAGAAAACATTTAAAGCATTATTTATTAGCAGTATTATATTTAATTATTTCATACTAAAATTTTGATAGTTTCTCTAATAAATAGATATCCGTGATATACTTATAACTATCTTTCAATATCTTAGGTGGTCTCCCCACCGATCTGTGGCCTGTTGGTTTTTCTTGTTGGTTCGTTTTCTTTAGCGATGTGATACAATCTATGCTAATCAATATATCCATCTCTTTCTACTCAGCATTTTGCTCTTATATCTCATGTATTTCATATCGTTCCTATCCTTCCTATTGTTAATATCGTTCATATCGGCATACCGTTCATATAGTTCATATTGTTTCTCACTCTAAGCGTCATTCGCGGTATTGCTCTTAGAGTTTGTATCTATGCTGTTCGTAGAATACTTTTGGTTTTGTTTGTGACAGCTCGAGACTCGATATCATAGATTAGTACCGGTCGGAAAAAATGTAGTACAAACTTAACCACATCCTTCGAAGTAATCGTAGTACAGGTAGTACTTTCTTGCACATATCCTGCTTCAAAACGCTGGATACACCGCGGTGACGCGGCCGCAGCTGAATACTTTGCCTCGTACGGATCAGTCGCCTCCATATTAAAAAATGGACAGTGACATAGTAGTCGACGCCGCAGACAGTCCAGGTTAAGTAACCCCTCCATTAGAGGTATGTTTATTAGTTGGCCAAACCCTACACAGGCTATTTTGTTGGTATTTTTTTAGAGAGGGTTTTAGATAAGGAACATTTTAGTTACCAGACATTTTTGATGCGGGGCATTTATGGTACCACACGTTATAGACTCCGTACATGTCAGTAAACGCTCATCTTAGTTACCGGACTTTTCATTAGCCGGATATTTATTTTATTTTTATTATTACAGCACCACAAAGAATAAAGTCCAGACATTATTTTATTATTATTTTAAATGCCCATCATCATTTTGTGTTTCACGAACGCTAGATAAAATCCCTTACACTCTAACACTGTTAGTTTAATGTTGAACATTTTCATTTCTATTATACCTAGTTAAGTAGAGAAGTTGTAAGCATCACATTTATTTGTGTATTGTTTGTGTTACAATTATTTGTTTTTTTAATTTTTATTTCTTGTCTCTGAACTTGTGCTTGTGATTATTAAATAATTGAATTCTTTTGGGGTAGATAGATCTTCTTACCAGTTAAAGGGTTTTTTTGGCTCTGAAGAACTGGATGGGAATCTCATCGAAGCGTCGACGAGATCCATCCGTAACACACGACCCAATTACCTCCGGCGAATGGCTGTCGTTGCCGTAAACCAAATAAGTAAAAAAAAGAGGTTACAAATATTTTTTACTTTGGGAATGAAAAAGAACTATGATAGAAAATGAACTTGGTGGTTTTGATGTGATAAAGTTATTGAGAATTTTTTCGACTTCCCCAAGAGATGTAAATAGGCTATAAACAAAGTGATGTTGCTGGAATCAGATTAAATGAAAACCCAAAGAAGCCAAGTCTGGAAATTACGCTGGGTACGATGAAATCTCCCAATACAACCCGTGGATTGTTTGCAGAGTTCTTTTTTTTATTGTGCTCGTGCGTTGTCCTGAAGCAAGTGACTTCTTTTTTTCTCTTGTCAGTAAAATGTCGAAGAGTTATTGACACAAACTAGTTTCTACTGATAACAGTCAGCAATAAACGTTTAAACGGATTGGATAATTATAGCAACTTATAATGCACGACGCCCAGCTAAACCCACCATACACACAGCAATAACTTTACGGTGTGAATATTTGGTTTTGCGAAAGTGGTTGATAGCTCACTAGGATTTATGTACGAATTTCGTATCTTTGGTATCGTAAAGGATCCACTTTTCACAAGTCACAATTTTGTGCAGAAAGTTCGATTTATAGAATTTGTACAGCTGTGATACATCAAAGTGTCTACTGTTATTCTCACCTGTGAGTTTATAGGGGACTCAATAATTCTGCTTTTGAGTTTTCCCTAGCCTGTATAGATGTTTATAAACGGCTTGCGATATTACTCCGTGTTCCAGCCCGAGCTCTAGCAGTGTACGACAAGGTTTTTCCGCCAGCAGTATTTCCAATTCTTTATAATGCAATTTTTGGCGGGCTCGGATATTTTGCGTCATTTAAGTAATCATTTCCAGTACGGAATTGCTGGAACTACTGTTTACAGGTACTGTACGAAACAGCAATATCTCTCAAAGGCGCACAAACCATGTCCTGAGTTTCTGCAGTATTTTTTGTTCAGTTGAAAAGCGAAAAAGAACCATTGCCTCAAAATGCTGGTGTTTAGAATGACATCTGGTCTACAACAAAATTTTTAGGTTATATTCAGATTAGGTTCGTATATATATATATATATATATATATATATATATATATATATATATATATATATATATATATATATATATTACCCCATTTTGAAGTGAAAGAAGGCGCTTTAAAAAAACTCTGCGGGAAAAAATAATTCGAATAGATCCTGCAGTGAATGAAACAAGAAAATTAAATTAAGGTCCTGGTAAAATTACATTACTTATTAGTCTAAACTATATTTTAACATCAGCAAACAAAAAAAGTTCCTTTAAAGTGCCGTTGGACGTTACGTAGTACTCAATAATTCGTGAACCACTTTTGTGTATCCAGAAGCAAACAAAAATGCCGATACAAATTCCGACATTGTAATGGAAAACTTAGAATTCATGAACAAATATGCAAAAATAAATTGTTTGCCGTTTAAAAATAGAAGAGATAAAGGATATATCATCACCGCACTCAATCGCGCTAGCTGGAAATATTCAACGTATGATATAAAATAATGGAAAAGCAATATTGGAGATTAAAACTGGATAGACTGGATTCAATTCATTTAGTTATTTTTTCTAAATAATTTTGTTTTATTCTGTTTCGTACAGAAATGAGTTTGGTATGTATATATAATCTCCGAAAAAAGTAGTTACAAAAATTGTTATACAGGGTTTTCCATAGGGGCGCTCGAACTTTGATATATGTACATGAGCTAACAGGAGCCACGTCGGCCATTTGACGGATATTATATTCCATACATAATGTAATCGAATACTCTTTTAAACTTTCAAAACAAATTAATGGTATCTCATACACCACATTTACATTTAAAGTTCGATGTATTACACACACATTAATTATCTCGCTTATCACCTTTTTTCTTTTTTACTTACTAAACTAATTAAATACTAAATTATTTTTGACATTTTAGTTCTGCTATAAAAGCTGCTATAAAAGCGTATTTTTTAGTTTTTTAAACTATTGTTTATTTTGGAAAATTTTCTGTTCGAACTGTCTTCCTTGGGCGTTGTAACCGTGTCTCAGACTCTCTCTCCGAAAGCAAATCGTTGATCCTGACGAACTTGTTGAGGATAATGGGACGAACTTATTAAATTATTGTGTTGTCCTTGATAAGTGTGCAAAGTTTCAATTTAATCTGGCTTTTTAAAGAGGGTGAAAAGGACTTTCAAAGAATCCGTTGCATAGATCGATACAGGTGAAGCTAATAAAAGCGTGTTAAAGAAGACACTGTGTGTAGAAGCAAAAAACCATACTAGTTTTAAATATAGTGGAAAATTACATACAAATAATTTTAGTTTGTTTATTTAAAATTAATTTTTACCAAATATGGACTAATCCAGTTAAATATATTATTGAAACTTCAACGAGCAATTTAGCTTTATATTATTTTAAACTACAATTAAAAAGTAAGACCTGCATACAAAATATCTGGTACTTATACAAGTATTACCAATTAGATTTTCCAATATAAATATATATATATATATATATATATATATATATATATATATATATATATATATAACAAAATTTTAATAAGGTTTTAGAGAACAAGGTAATTTCAAGGTGCAAGCATAAGATAGAGGCCGAAATAGGTCTATTAGAACGCCAGATACGGAAGAACAGGCTTAAACGCAATTACCGAAAATCCAAGTACAAATACAAGGATCGCTACAATGAATATGGACATTTCTCATGGTGGAATGTTTTAAACGAAGACCACTTGTATCCCTTCCATATTCAAAGGGTACATGCATTGTTTACAAGGGTTTTTTTTGGCCCAGCTTGATATTTTGTCACTGGTTTCTTCAACATACAGTTGATCCAGATTTTATATATATTTCCGTACTATTTACTGATGAGGCTCAATTCATAAGAGAGAGAATAACAAATTTTCATAACAATCATCTTGGACGGAAGAAAATCCTCATGAAAGTATTCAGACTCGACACTGGTTTGGTGTCAATGTTTGAACTAGAATAATTGGCACCCGATTGATCGGACCATTTTTTTTACCAACAACACTAACCGGACAAATGCATGCAAAATTTGTCCGCGAGGAGCTGCCTGAATTGCTCGAATGTGTCAGATTACATATTAGGAATAGATTATAGTTTATGCAAGACGGGGCTCCAGCACATTTTAATCTACAGGCCCGATACATATTGGTTGAAAAATTTCCTAGTTGGTGGATTAGAAGAGGGGGTCCGGTGCCTCGGCGAGTCCGTCCATCAGACCATAATCCACTTGACTATTTTCTTTGGGGATATATTAAATGATTAGTGTACAACATTGACATAGAAGATATTGCCATATTGAGGAGAAGAATTGAGCAAGCTTTTGATAAAATTCGCTTTTTATGAAATTTGATAAAAATAGTCTTTAGGACAGTACTCTCATTTTTCAAATCATTATCGAAAAACCTTTTATACTGATAGAAACTTGTATGTTAATTGAAATGTCAAGTTTGTTATGCAACCCAGGTAGATACAAACAAATATCAAGATTTCACGTTTGTAAAGAATAATATTCTGAGTTAAAATAATAATATTCGTTAGTTGCTTGCAGGACTTGATATTCTCTCAGATTATGACAACCGGAAGGCTGATGATATGTATTAAATTTGGTTATAACACCTTTTTTTATGCGGAAGATATAAATTTAAAAAAAAAATCTTCAACTCCCTGTATCTCGAACACGAAGGATTTCCGGACACATGTTCCAATGAATTTTTGTGTTATTTTGTGACGTAGAATTTGCATTAACACCCTGAAGTGAAGAGTCACGACGTTTCGCCAAAATCTCATTTGGCATTTTCAACTGTGGTCCGCTTCGACTGAAGAGTCCAACTGACGTGCACAGGTCGTTGTGCTCGCTTTTATAGTCGGTCGGTATAGTATTATATCGGGGTAGTTCGGGTCTATTTGCGGCGCTTGGCAACGCTGTCGAACGTCCGTTTATTGATTTTTCTACCTCGCCGCCACGTTGCCGCGTTTCTTCTTTTTTCAGAAGGGATTTCCATACTTTAGGATGGTTGCGAGCGTCGTTTCGGGTATATATCGCGTATATATAAAATTATCTAGCAAATATCATGCAACCAAGCGTCAAACTTGCCGAGTCCCATGTTCAAAACTCAGGACATTTGATAAGGGTAATTAAAAATTTCCAACTACAGGATACAGATATACTGGCAAGTCTGGACATTGTCTTACTATATCCAAGTATCTCCATAGACCAGGCCCTGGACCTAATTTCGATGAACGAAGACTTTCCACAATATGTGGGGGAATTCTCCGAACACTGCTTGAAGAATACATATTTTTCTCCTTCAACCAGCAGCAATGGGATCATCTTTATCACCCGTTATAGCTAACCTGTTTATGACCGACTTCGAAACAAAGGCATTGGGCAACGCTCCTTTTAAACCTAAACTTTGGAAACGTTACGTGGATGATATATTTATAATATGGCCTCACTGAAACGAACTTCTAAACAACTTCCTAACCCAGTTAAATGGAATCCACCCCAGAATACAGTTCACTTTGGAAGTCGAGCAGGATAGAAAACTGCCGTTTTTGGATCTCCTTATCACAAGGAAACTTTCCGGAACCCTCGAATACACAGTGTATAGAAAACCAACTCACACCGATTGATTCCTCAACTCAAAACGAACACATTTTACTTCGATCTAATACTTTATAACAGCACACTTACAATTTTTCTATTTTTTAGGAAATTGCAAAATTTCTTTGGCTTACTCGATGGCCAATAAAAATGCAACTAAATGCGCACCCATAATACTTCGCAGCAGGTCATCTGGCAAATCACACTTGACAAATATTATTTGGCATACTTGCGCCATCTCTGTGTCAAATTGAAAATGTTTCGAGTGATCCTAATAGAGTAATAAAACCTTTTATACCGCTTTTAGGTTAATCAAAATATTATACTACACAATTAACAAAAGTGTATATTAACATGAACGTAACAAACAGCCAGATAAAATAATAAATTGATGTTTCTATTGTACTTTAATATATAAAGCCTATTAAAATATAACTTTAGGACATTTAGTGGGATGTAAAATACAATTAACTTCATGTGTATGAATTATAGTAATTAAACCATACGACTTTCATTGCCCTTATAAATGTCCGTTCGTTTTGTCACAAAGAGCAATACTAAATGGAAATGTACAATAATGATATTATAAAGATAATTTACAATAAAATAAATAATTAATGTATTATTGCTTTTCAACGTTAGTTATTTTATGTTGATTAAAATATTTTGGTTTATGGTTGTAAGTATCAATACTATAGGACTCTAAATGTAATAAAAATTTCAACTAGCATTTTTCAGTTGGTCAATGTCTATGATAATCTTAAAATAATTTGTTTGTGATTATACATTTCTATACAATTATTGTATAATCCCTGCCATGCGAGTGTTCATTTATGTAATAGATTATTATAATTTAAGTTTCTCGTTCTTTATTTGGTCTGGGGTTTACTACTCGTAAATAACTTTGGATTCTTACAGAATAAAAATTTACGTAAAAGTTAACAAATTGTCGCTTTTAAATTTATCCCTGTACGATTCCTGATGCTTCATATTTAATTTGCTGCATCTACTCTTTTCTGACATATGAAAAACTTCTGCATTTCGCAGCTAATCCTAAAAAACAATTTTCAAAATGAACAAAATGCTTAGTTTTTAAGGTAGTAATATCCAAGTATTTTCTCAGTACAAGATATATGTAAGCAGTAAGCAGATTGACACATTTTTTTGGTAAATGTTCTATATGGTAAGACCAGGACATGTTATAATCTAGGATTACTCCCAAAAATTACTTAAATTTGACACGGCAATATACGCCATCCGACTGGAAATCAGCTAAAATATGGGTTGTTGACTGTGCATAGGGTTTCTCTATTCTTCACGGGGAAGCATATGTCGGTGCCCTGTAGAATCTAAACATCAAGAATCGAAACATATCTCTCATGAACCTTAATCGATTTTCATCCCTGTTCTTGCCTACGTTAACCTGATGTCAGTTCACCATATAACATACATTTTTCTAGACGATGGTGGTCCAACCTGGGTAAATAACACGCCCAACACAGACGCTATCTCTCCACGAGACCCCTCATCGATAAACCGTTTGCCTTACCGAAAATTTCCTAATTAAATTTTTTTGGTACCGTTTAATTCTCATTATATAATATTCTGTCTGAGATGACATTGCTGAGTTCTCTCGAGAGCCCTCAGGTGTCCCCTGTCGGGTTCCTATGATTCACCACCATAAGTAAGCAAAGGTACAGCTCGGTACACAGTCACCTTTACCCTCAAGCACAGGTCATGATTTCTGAAAACTCTATGGTGAAGTTTCTGAAAGGCTGTAGAAGCAAAGCAAATTCGATAAATTCGGATTTCCGAGTTCAGATATCCCCTAAATATAAGGAGACTACCCAAGTAGCGAAAAGATTCCGGCTTTCTATCAACGATAATCAATGCCGTCATAAAGATGTTAAATACAATTGTATTCTTCGGACTTGGTCTCCTCCAAGATCTTTTTTTCCAAGCATGAAGAAATTGCAGACTGGAAAAAAATTCACATCATATGAAGAGCTCATTTCTGAAATATATGACTGTTTTGCAGATTTCGTCAAGTCGGAACTTTCTGTAAGGCATAAAAAAGTTGGGAAATCATTGTGTAATGTGTATCGAGTGAAAAGAAAAATGCAGTGATTTTTAAAACAAATTGATTTTCCATAAAAAAAATCTCATATTTTATTTAAAAGATATCCTCGTATCGGTGTTGTGAATTGGTCTAGCCTCATTTTAAAAATGTAATGTATGGTATTTATGAAAATGGAATTGTACACAATACAACAACGCGTTAATATTGCTGAATTATTTTATAAAAATGTTTTTAGAAAATTAGATGATATATACGGTTTGCACAATCACCCATCTGAAAGCATTGCTAATCGAATTGTTCACAAATTTCAAGAAAATGGTTCGGTGGAAGATATATAGTCGTAGTGGTCGTTCACGAGAGCATATTGATTTGCTACGTGGAAGTGTTACTGAAGACGAAGACATATCCATTACTCGTTGTTCACAACAATTTGGACTAAACGAGTCACCGTTTGGTTTGCATTATGGTCAGGAGGTGTAATTGAAGCGTATTTCTTTCAAAATGCTGCTGGTGAAGCTTTGAATGGTGTTCGATATCATGAGATAATAACTGGATTTTTTTTAGGTGAATTTAATAATATTGATTTGAGGCATAAGTGGTTCCACCAGAATAGCGCTAAACTTTATTCTGCTAAAGAAGCAACTGATTTATTGAGAGAAAACTTTTCTGAACGAGTTATTGCAAGAAATGGTGAGGTTAATTGGGCACCAAGATCATGTGATTTGACACCGTTGAAAACTATTTTCTTTGGGGTTACGTGAAAGGGTATGTCTATAAGAACAATCCACAATCGATTCCTAAACTAAAGGATGGCGTTATTCGAGTCATTGGTGATATAGAGTCACGTTTGTGTCAAAATATCATTCAAAATTTTGACAAAAGAGCTTTGGAGCTGCAAGAGGTGGTCCTTTGGCAGATATTATATTTCGTGTTTAACTTTCATACACTATGCTTCAATTATCAATAAAAATTTGGTTTGAAATCAATGCAAATTATGTGTTTTATTCAAGAATAAAAAAAAAACGCTCAATTTTAAAGACCTTTTATAACCCTACCAAAAAAATTAAAACTAATTCTGGAAAACCCCGTATAAAAATAATTATCAAAATATTGATTGTGATTTTATAAAATTGAAACGTATCCATGATAATTATTTTATTTTTATTCGTTATATTTTAAAAGAATATTATTTTCCCGTCCCACTAAACCGATGAAATTATCTGGGATATTGATTTCAATTTACCCAATGAGGGGCAATGAATCTGTGTCAGCTTCACTGTATCTTGTACCTGGTTTTATATCAATGAAAGGAGTCTATTTTAAGCTCCGAGTATCTTCAGTTCGAATAAAACTATTTTCGGCTTGGTTTTCGTGCGTGACTTCTAATCGACATATTAATATATTATCTTAACGATAGATTCGTGATGGAAACGTTATACTAATTTATTTAACTATATATATTTGTTCTGCTTTGACCTGTTGATTTAAATATAAGTTTTTGAGAAAGGCTATAGAACAGTTAGTAACATTTCCAAATATTTTCTCTGGGTGTTTAATTGTACAGATTAACCTTCATTTAAATCTTCCACTGACGTGACTAGTGAATTATTTAATCTTAGAAACTTTCATTTATTTACGTTAAATTATTTAAAGGTGGTATCATTTATTACCAAAATATTACTAAAATTTCCCCTAGGTTTGTCATCGAGATTTTTTCATTGGTGGTGTAATCAAACAACGTGTAAGATTTTTAGAAATTTCTGTGCTTCCTAAATAACAAACATTATTTTATAAGCACCTCTTAAACACATTTGATTATAAAGTGCTACAAAAAATGTTTTATAAGCACCTATTAAACACATTTGATTATAAAGTTAAAAACAGAGACGATAGGATTTTTACAGTTAATGGCGGCCATATTTGATATCCAATTATTGACATGGTTTTCAGTAAGGTTTGCCATTTTACCATGAACAAGTGTTCGAAAAAGGAATAAAACAATATAATAAATGAAGAACATAAAAAAATTAATAAAGAAAAAATGAAACGAGGAACATAAATGAAGACCATATTATCAAAGCCATTAATTCTAAAATCAAAAATAATAATTTAATTATGATTAAAGCAGATAAAGGGAATTTCATTGTTATTCTATAAAAAGAAACTTACGAAACAAAAATTAAAAACTTTCTAGATAATGAAGACCTCGTCAAAATAGAAAATGGCCCTACCACAACAATTCAAAATAGGTTAAAATCTGTAATAAAATATATAAAAACCATTTTGTCAAACGAAGATAAATATAAAATAGTCAATATGAATCCTAGTCCTCCGAAACTGTACGGTTTAATTAAAATTCATAAAGAAAATTTTCCAATAAGACCGGTAGTCTCATTCATAAATAGCCTTTAAGAAACCTAGCTTTTTACTTAAATAAAATCTTCAAAAACACAACAAATTTCTCACCAAACAGTCAATAAAAAACTCGGTGGACCTTACAAAAAAGCTTAGCAAACTATCTATACCAAAAAATGGGTTTCTAACATCCTTTGACGTTAACAATATGTTCCCGAATATTCCGAACTAAGATTGTCTACTATTAATAGGTAATTTATTCATAAAAAATAACATGAATCCAATTATGAAGAAAGATATTTTAGAACTCTTTAACTTATGCATTAATGAAAATTTTCAATTTAATAACGTTTTGTACAAACAAAAGGATGGTCTAGCAATGGGCTCTCCACTAAGCCCTTTATTATCAGAACTGTTTATGTCAAACTTGGAATATAATTTTTTAAAAACGGATAAAGCAAAAAATATATTATTTTGGCTTATATATGTAGACGACATTTTGGTTTATTATACTGGAAATGAAAGATAAATAGAAGGAACATTAAAGCATTTAAATAGTATCCATCCAAAAAATAAAATTTATACTAGAAAAAGAACAAAAACAAACCATAAATTTTCTGGACCTTTCAATATCCAAACAAAATAATAAATGAGAATTTAATATCTATAGAAAACCCACATACTCAGATATAACAATTACAAAACAATCTACCAATCAATCCACCCCATTACACATAAATATGCTGCATATAAGTCTGTGATCCACCGAGCTTTCACAATTCCATTATCTGAAAATAATAGAAAAATAGAACTGCAAAAAATAAAACTAATAGCACAAAATAACGGCTTCAAAGAAAAAAAAAATAGCTACTTAATAAATAAAAAACGGAAACAATTACTAATTCATCAAGTATATCCAAAAGTAAAACAAACAAATGATAAAAAATACTGTAAAATTTCATATTTCGGTCCAATTTCAGAACAAAGGAGTTTCCTTTGAGGAAACAGTAAATGAATTTTTAATGCCAAAGATAAAACATCAGCAAATACAAAATCTGGAGTTTATATGTTAAGTTGCAACGAGTGCAGTAGCTGCTATGTTGGACAAACCGGCAGAAATTTTCAGGCCAGATACAAAGAACATAAATCTGCAACATATTAAAGAAACAATACTCTAATTTTGCGAACCATTTCATAGATACCGGGCATAGATTTTCCGAGATTACAAATTTGAAAATTTTACATACAGCGCCCAAAAGCAAAAATATTAAACATTTTAGAAGCTATTGAAATTTATAAATATAATAAAGATCCGTCTAGACAGCTATTAAACAATCAGACGGATCTCCGAAATTCCCCACTATTTAAAATATTGTAAAAAAATTAACCCCAATAAAAGTATAAAATTAGGTACATAGAATATATAAACAGCTGTAAAACCTTAGTTATAAAGTAGTGTTTGAGAATGTAACGTCGTCGTACTATAGTCACACAAATTTTGTTTAAAAATAAAAGTGATAGATAACAAAGTAAAAAATAGTTTTATTCCTTTTTAAAAAATGAACTATCACAAAGTAACGGACAAATCAATCAATAATTTGAACAAGTTTTCGTTGCCACAATGTTTCGAAATTGTCCAAACATTTAATCAAAATTCGAGAAGTTTTGTTGCTACTCAAAGATCATTGCGTTCAAAACACGGTCGTCATTCTGCTCCTTTTTATCAAGCTATCCGCCGTATAATTGATAAGCTTGAATGTGAATTTAGTCTTCATGACGAAAAGTCACCGTGGTGACTTCGCAGCGGTCGTAGTGAAGAAAATATCGCGGCTGTTCGTGAAACTGATACCGAGAACGATAATGTGTCTATTCCGCGCCGTTCTTAAAGGTATGGCTTATCCAGGATTACCACCTGGCGTATTTTGCATTTAGATCTCGGTTTACACCCATGCAAGATTATATTGCCACAAGAATTTAAGCCTCTTGATCATCGATTAGGTCGGGAGTTCGCAAATTGGGCGTTCGAAGCAATGGAAAACCATCCGGATTTTCATCGCAAAATCAACTTCTTCGATGAGGCTCATTTCTGGTTAAACGACTACGTCAATAAGCAAAATTGTCATTATTGATGTGGGACAAATCTACAAGTGATTCATCAGACCCCATTACATCTTGACAGATTCACTATATGGTGTGGAATATGGTACGTTGGCATTATCGGGCCGTATTTTTTTAAGGACGGACCGCCACTGTGACTGGCGAACGCCATCGTGCCATGTTATCCGATTTTGTCTTTCTGAAAATTGATGAAATTGATGAGGACGAACTATATTTGAGAGAATTGAGGAGAAGAACTTCCTGAACAAGATTGTGACTTGTGATTGTGATATATATATATATATATATATATATATATATATATATATATATATATATATATATATATATATATATATATATATAAATAAATATGTATGTTCGTTATCATCATCATCATCAGCCCGTATCGATCCACTGCAGAATGAAGGCCTCTTCAGCATGCTTCTAACCTTCACGGTCCTGGGATTTCCTCCGCCAGTCGGGTCCAATATACTTAAGGATGTCATCAATCCATCGTGCTTTCGGTCTTCTTCGCGGACGTTTGCGATCAAGCGGTATGCACTCCAGGATTGCCTTGGTCTCTCATCTCCATTTCAATTGTTTTACTCTTCCAATGAAGTCACAGACTTTTGTCTGTTCCCTGATCCACGCGCAGGACTTTCTTTCTCGTCTTGTAATGCCAAGCACACATCTTTCCATTCCCCTCTGTGCGACCCGAAGTTTTTGAATTGATTGCGATGTGAGTGTCCAGGTTTCACTTCCGTATGTCATAACGGGTAGAACGCACTGATCGAAGACTTTTCTTTTCAGGCAAAGTGGGAGTCTGCTCTTAAACACTATGTTGAGCCTACCAAATGCCTGCCAGCCACATTTAACACGCCGTTCCACCTCCCGCGCGGTATTCCCCTTCATTGAAATCCTCTGCCCAAGATATATAAAGCTGTCCACAATCTCTAAATCCCTTCCTAAAACTGAAATTCTTCTGTCCTGAGCGAAGTTATTGAACATAACCTTACTCTTTTTCAGGTTTATTTTCAAGCCAAATGGTTCGCCAGCCCTTTGCAGTTCCTGTATGCGTCTTTGCAGTTCCTCTGGGTCTTGTGAAATGAGAATAATATCATCTGCAAATCTAAGATGGTTTAAGTTTGCACCATTGATCTTTACACCATCCTGTTCCCAATCCAGTTTACGGAATACTTCTTCAAGGCCAGCCGAGAAAAGAATAGGCGATATTGCGTCACCCTGCCGTACACCTCGTTCTATATTAATTCCCACTTCAAGATCATCAAGGTGAATTGTGGCTGTAGCTCCATCATATATCGATTCTAATAGGTTTACATAGGCTCTCTCTACACCTTGGCTAAGCAGTGCATCCATTATCGCATGCTTTGAGATGGAATCAAATGCTTTTTCGTAGTCGATAAAAGCCAAGCACAGTGGCATGGTGTATTCGTTGTGCCTTTCTATGACTTGCTGTACAACCTGGATGTGATCCATTGTACTAAATCCACTTCTGAATCCTGATTGTTCTCTTGGTTGTGCGTCATTCAGTTTTTTTAATATTCTTTTAGAAATTATCTTAGTGAAAACTTTGTACATCACTGATAGGAAGCATATTGGACGGTAGTTCTTTCAATCTTCCTGTGCTCCTTTTTTATGTAAAAGGATCACTTCTGCATTTTTCCATAAGTCAGGTACTTTTTGTTCTTTGAGGCATTTTGAGTATAATTTTGCCAGTGTTTTATGTAACGTCCGACCACCAGCTTTTAGCATTTCGACAGTTACACTATCCTTTCCTGGAGCCTTGCCGTTCTTCATCAATTCTATAGCATTTGTTACTTCCTCCACTAGGATACCTGGCATTTGTTCTTCCGTGGGTATTACTGTCCCTGACTGGCTCTGATCTTCATATAACTGGGAATAAAACTTTCTGACAATCTCTAACATTTTGGTACGCGCCCTGCACACTGTGCCATCCTCACGCTTTAAAGCATATATTTGCGTTCTTTTGTTTCTCAGCTTCTGTTTAGCTTTGTTAATTCGTTTGTTTTCTTCCAGGGTTTTTTGCACTAGCTGCATATTGAATCGGCGCGTGTCCTCTCTGATACGTTTTCTTATAGTTTTGCAGAACTCAGTGTACTCGACCCTGCCAAAAGGACTACCTGCATTTCTCATTGCTCGGCGTTTCTTCATTAAATCAATGGTCTCACTGGAGATTTTTGTTTGTTTGTGACATTTTTCTTCTGGTGCTATTGAAGAAGCCATTTGAAGTATTGTTGGCGATTTCTATATATATATATATATATATATATATATATATATATATATATATATATATATATATATATATATATATATATATATATATATTATACATATAAAAATATATTGAATCTTCAAGACATTACAAATTTGGATGGATCAAGTCAAAACAAGAGCATGCACATTGCTACACTTCTGTGCATACAAGAAATATATAACATTTAAACCTACATATAAATATTTTATTCTTGATAAGGTATATAATTTAATAATTTATTATTATTATTCACGTATGGGCCCTGGTGGACCACGCGAAGTACAATTAGAGGCGTTTGTTGTTGTTAGCCTTCCTTTGTGCCCATACTGATTTCATTCTTTCGCTGTGAGCTTGTTTCCTTTCGTCAGACCAAGTTGTTCCAGTCTTCCTACATTTTTCTCTCTGGCCAACCTTCCAAACGTTAACATTGTGTCTGAAACAGCCTCTATCCTGAATTTCACTTTGTGTAATATTTGCTGATCTTAGGTCCTCTTTAATTGCAGCAATCCATTTAATTATTTCTACTTTTACTCGGATTCATCCGTTTTATGTGTCCGTAAAACTTAAGTCTTCTTTTTCTCATATCGCTATGTATATCTGTGTATTGTTTGATTTCTTGGTTTTCTCGAAGTCGGTATGTTGTGCTATTTATTTGTTTGGGCCCTAGGATTTTTCTTATGATTTTTCTCTCTTTCTTTTCAATGTCCTCGATGTCCCTCTTTCTATTCAAAATGAGCGTTTCCGCAGCATATAGACATTCTGGCTTAATAACTGTATTGTAATGTCTCAGTTTTGTGTTTTTTTAGATAGGCATTTTTTGTTGTAAATGTTTTGTGTAAGTCTCAATGCCGTTTCCATTTTTTGACATCTACCCTTATTGGCCGCTTTTTCCAACCCCTTTTCCATGATTATTTCACCCAAATATTTGAATTGAGAGACTCGTCTGATGTTACCATATTTTGTTTTTAGAAATGGCGTTCTTAGTCTGTCTGTCTATATATATATATATATATATATATATATATATATATATATATATATATATATATATATATATATATATATATATTGTTTGTTATGAATTTAGGAAAAAAAGCAATTTATTAATGTATTAAAAACTCATTTGTATAATGAACTCTGTGTTGTTTACTGTTTTTTCAGGAAAATCGATTTTCAAATTATGTTACAGCAATTTGTTTGGTACAGGTAAGAATAATATTAGAGAGTTTATCGAATATTTACAAATAAAATCATTTAGCTATTTTAAGAATATATTTTCACTGATAAGGGTAGAAGGGATAATGGGAGTATGTACAAATCTGGAGTATGACATCATTGCTGCTAAACTACAACAATATTCTGTTTGGTCCTTAGTGGGCCAAACCAAAACAAGTTAATCGTTTTCAACTCACAAGATCTTTAATTTTAATAAGAAAATAATGGAAAAGTATTTTGTTACGCCATTGGTCATATTATTATTATTATTATTTGGCTAAACACTGCAGGAACGCCAAGACAATACTATGAAAAGTAAAAAATGATGATCCGATAATTTTAATTTTATCTAGAAAACTAAATAATGCTGTTATGTTCTGAAAATAATGTCGGTCAAATATACCCCTCGCCTTCGTCTGGAAGAATGCTTTCTGGAAACTCAATATTGGATTACCGTTTCACAACATATGGTATACACGCGTGGTATATTTTTAATGGTGATCTGAATGCTTCTAATTTAACTGAGGTATTCTTGATATGATTGACAGGATCATCATCATCATGATCTATACTCGTTTACCGGCCATTGCCAGTGTCGATTTATTATTGTTAGTGTCAGTTAGTATTGACAGGATACAATAAATTAATAGTTAATTATTAACATAACTTGTTTTATTAATTATTTTATTTACTATCATTATTTACTGCGATCTGTTTGATGGCATTCAATTCTTTATTATAATTATCTATTGACGTAGGGATATTTAATAATCTATGTATACATGAGCTAAATGCTGCTTTATTTTGACAAAATTTATTGGGTATAACTAAATCTGTATGTGATCGTGTATGAAAAATTGCAAAATCAGGTTTATTGTCTTTTATAGTAATAGTTAAGTCTAAAAAGTTAATACTATTACGTTACTCTTCTTCAACTGTGAATTTAATGTTCTTATTAACAGAATATACAGTTGGCGAAGAGCAACATAATAGTATTAACTTATTGGACTTAACAGTTTCTAGAAAAGACAATAGACAAGATTTTGTAATTTTTATAAACCATTACATACAGATTTAGTTATACACAATATATCCTATCACTCTTAATACTTAGTAAATCTTGTTACCCTTATTTACAAATGATGGTAGTATTTAACTTGTTTATACATAGATTATTAAATATTCCTAGGTCAATAGATAATTAATTATTGATAAATATCAATAGATTGATCAATAGATAATTAATAATTAAAAAAATTGAATTTCATCAGATCGAAGAAAAAAATAGATACGACCCAAACATTATAATTAGTATAATTAATAAAAAAATTATAATAAAATCATTAATTTAATATTTCCTATCAATAAAATCAAGAATGCAGCGTACAAAACAATTACATATACAGGAACAGTTATCAAATTTGTGTCTAAATATTTATCCAAAACAAATCATACAAATATAGAAACGAATAAAGGGAAAATTTTGGATAATTTTGCTAAATGATCAGCTAGACTTGAATGGTTCACAGTTATTAAACTTATATTGCCCTCTTAGACGTTGAAAAAATGGGTTTCCCCTTTATCATCTATTATTATATTATTGATTGATTTGTCCGCTACTTTGTGATAGTTCATTTTTTAAAAGGAATAAAACATTTTTTTACTTTGTTCTCTATCACTTTTATTTTTAAAACAATATTTGTGTGACTATAGTTTCGTAAAACGACTTTACATTTTCAAACGCTACTTTAAAACTAAGGTTTTACGGCTGTTTATCCATTCCATGTACCTAATTTTACCCTTTTATTAGGGTTAATTTTTTACAATATTTTAAATAGTGGGGAATTTCGAAGATCCGTCTGATGGTTTAATAGCTGTCTAGACGGATATTTATTATATTTATAAATTTCAATAGCTTCTAAAATGTTTAATTTTTTGCTTTTGGGCGCTGTATGTAAAATTTTCAAATTTGTAATCTCGGAAAATCTATGTCCGGTATCTATGAAATGGTTCGCAAAATTAGAGTATTGTTTCTTTAATATGTATGCAGATTTATGTCCTTTGTATCTGGTCTGAAAATTTCTGCCGGTTTGTCCAACATAGCAGCTACTGCACTCGTTGCAACTTAACATATAAACTCCAGATTTTGTATTTGCTGATGTTTCATCTTTGGCATTAAAAATTCATTTACTGGTTGACTGGGTGGTTCTAAACGCTATTTGCAAATTTTGTTTTCTCAAAGAGCAAGCTCTTTGTTCTGAAATTGGGCCGAAATATGAAATTTTACAGTACTTTTTATCATTTTTTTGTTTTACTTTTGGATATACTTGATAAAATTAATAATTGTTTTCATTTTTTATTTATTAAGTAACTAATTTCTTTTTCTTTGAAAACGTTATTTTGTGCTATTAGCATATTTATGTGTAATGGGATGGATTGTTTGTTTTGTAATTGTTATATCTGAGTATGTGGGTTTTCTGTAGATATTAAATTCTGGTTTATTATTTTGTTTGGATATTGAAAGGTCCAGAAAATGTATGGTTTGATTTTGTTCTTTTCTAGTGTAAATTTTATTTTTGGATGCATATTATTTAATTGCTTTAATGTTCCTTCTAATTGTCTGTCATTTCCAGCATAATCCAAAATGTCATCTACATATCTAAACCAAAACAATAAATTTTTTGCTTTATCCGTTTTTAAAAAAATATGTTCCAAGTTTGACATAAACAGTTCTGATAATAAAGGGCTTAGTGGAGAACCCATTGCTAGACCATCCTTTTGTTTGTAAAAAACGTCATTAAATTGAAAATAATTTTCAGGCTCAAAAATTAAACCAAACAGTGACTTTCTGAGGAGGAAGAGGTAAATCCTGAATCACTTGGGGATGTTGGCCTGTGCAAATCCTGCAGTTGTGTTTGTTCACAAGCACGTTGGAAAATATTATTTTTCCTAAAGGGAGGGTCGTCTTCCGACTTCCAGTTTTTACGCGCTGTTGAATTGAGTATTCTTTCATGGTGAATCAATGTGATCAGCGTGATTTTTATATTTCAAACAGCATTGGCGCTATTGCTTTTCAAAGTTCTGATAGTCTTATTGGAAAACTTTCTATCTCAATTTTTTCTTTAATATCTCTTTAATATATCTTTAAAGGAAAATGAAAAAGTATTAAACACATTGGAATAAGAACCAGTTTAAACCAAATCTATAGTTGATATTATTTGATTAAAATGAAAAGACATTGTTTGACATTGTTAAACAAAGAACCATATGTGTATTGTATTCAATTATACAAATTTAATGATTGAATCAATCAGAAAAGATTAAACTTGACGAATAGAATAGCTGCAGGGTTTCATTGTGATAACGTTAAACCTAACACAAATTTGGTGACTTCTTTAGATGTTAGTTTACAATAATCATTTGCCTTTTCACGAATAATATACTGGAGGTAGAAACCTTGTATTGTAACCTTGTATGTAATATTGTATATATTGTAACCTTGTTTGTATTGTAACATTGTATTTAATATAAAAAATTTGTAATTATTAGGTTCACTTGTAATAATACTACGTAACTCTGCAAGGTAACGATCTATATCTTAAATTCAAAGAGATTTATATATACAAAATTACCTTTTTTAACTCTTTTAGCCTCATCTGAAGATGACAATCTATCTCTGTGGTGAATCTGGGTGTATTGCCTCAAATACTTAATCGGAAATTATTTAGTACAGCATTGACACATGAATGTCGATATATTTCGAAATTAATTTACTTTTAGCTATACATTTTCAAAAATTTCAGATAACAATATGCTCTTCATTTTATTAAATACATATTGTATTCTATGGGCTTGATATTATCTCCAAATTACAGAAATCTTTCACCCTTTCTTCACGTGGTGCCACCGATCGCCTTCGCCGAACTGTCAACCATGCGACGTCACGTGTCTCTCGGGACCTGTTTCTAGCCTTTCAGCCGTCATCAGCCGAGCTCTAAACGAACGCAAGGAAAGCAGTACGGAGAAACGATCGTTTGTTATTGAATACTATTTTAAATATTTTATTTTATATATGCTATATATTAACAAATATACATTTTAATTGGAGATAATATCATGTATATATCAAGCAATATATATATATATATATATATATATATATATATATATATATATATATATATATATATATATATATATATATATATATATATATATATCATCATCAGCCCGTATCGATCCACTGCAGGATGAAGGCCTCTTCAGCATGCTTCCAACCTTCACGGTCCTGGGCTTTCCTCTGCCACTCGGGTTCAATATACTTAACGATGTCATCAGTCCATCGTGCTTTCGGTCTTCTTCGCGGACGTTTGCGATCAAGCGGTATCCACTCCAGGATTGCCTTGGTCCATCTGTCGTCCCATCGCCTCGCTATATGGCCTGCCCATCTCCATTTCAACTGTTTTACTCTTCCAATGATGTCACAGACTTTTGTTTGTTCCCTGATCCATGCGCAGGACTTTCTGTCTCGTCTTGTAATGCCAAGCATACATCTTTCCATTCCCCTCTGTGCCACCCGAAGTTTTTGAATTGATTGCGATGTGAGTGATGTGAGAGATATATATATATATATATATATATATATATATATATATATATATATATATATATATATATATATATATATATATATCGATCAAATAATAATGGCATAAAACATGATAGTGGGGAAACCCATTTTTTCAACGTCTAGGAAGGCAATATAAGTTTAATAACGGTGAACCATTCAAGTATAGCTGCAGATTTAGTAAAATATCCAAATTTTTCTTTTATTAATTTTTAGGCTCTCTAAAAGATTAAATGTTTTGGATATATTTTCATTATGTGACATTTTATAATTATCATTGAAAGTATGATTTTCTAACATTACGTGGTTAGCGTAATGAAATGTTTGTTGTTGTTTAGTATAACTTCCTTTAATAAGATTGTTATAAACATAGAAGGAACATACTATTAATGGTGAAATTATTTTTTGATTAACACTTTCTTTTAATAATGTTATTAAGCACATTCCTAAAATACCTCAAATTGTAAACCTACTTTCTCTGGGATATCGATTGAAATTCACCCAATAAGATGCATCGAAGTTGTGTCATGCATCTTCTCACTGCATCTTCTGCCGGATTTTACATCAATGAAAATTCGGAGAATCTTCAGTTCGGAATAAAAAGGAGTTTACTAAATGTTTGGATTAAACCTATTCCCAAAATTCGGTTGCATGAGTCCTAATCGCTACATGAATATTAAATTTTAATAACACGAAGGGGAATTAGGAAATTAATTACCATACTACTTTTAGCTAATCTGCCTTGACCTGTGAATTACTACGTATGAGAGTGGTAACAAATATTCGATTATAGTTTTTATAGTTTTTTTGTGGTGTGATTAAATAATAAGGAAACATATTCTGTCGAATAAATATCGAAAATTGGTCTATGAAAACAAACATATTAGTTTATTGAATCTAATTGGTTTTATCACCTTCAAAATAGGTGATTATTTCAGCCGTCCGAAGATTTTTTTATAAACATAGAGCAACATAATAGCAGTGGTCACATCACCTCTTGATTAACCATTTCCTTTAATTATGTTATTAAGAACATTCCTAAAATACCTCAAATTGTAAACCCACATACTCTAGGATATCGATTGAAATTCACCCTATAACATGCATCGAAGTTGTGTCAGTTTCACTGCATTTTCTGCCTGATTGTACATCAATGAAAGTTCAGAGAATCTTCAGTTCGGAATAAAAAGGAGTTTACTAAATGTTTGGATCAAACCTATTCCCAAAATTCGGTTGTATGAGTCCTAATCGATACATGAATATTAAATTTTGATAATGCGAGAGGGAATTAGGAAACTAATTGGTAAACTAAAGTGGTAACAAATATTCGAAATATCCCATTACAGTTTTTATAGTTTTCTTTTATAGTGTGAATAAACAATAAATAAACAATAAATAAAATTGGTTTATAAAAAATAAATATAATAGTTTAGTGAACCAAATTTATTTTATCACCTTCAAAATAGGTGATCACTCAAAGCTCGGGATCTTCAGTTCGAAATAAAAAGAAGTTTATTAAATGTTTAGATCAAACCTATTCCCACAATTCGATTGCATGAGTCCTGAAACTAGGAAATTACTTTCCGTACTACTTTTAGCTAATCTGCCTTCACCTTATAATTATAACGTAGTAAAGAAGAAACGAAATATTATATTATAGTTTTTATAGTTTTTTTATGATGCAATTAAATAAAAAGTACACAGTCTGTCGAATACGCACTGGAAATTAAACTATGACATACACAATATATTAATGTAATGATCCAAATTGTTGTTGGATCACTTTCAAAAGAGACTTCAATTAATGCGATATATTTTTGCCAGCGAATAATCTAGTCTTTGGAAGATTCTTTTATCGAAATTATTTTAAATGGCCTTCAACACCTTTCGCTTTTAATATTAAACGTTACGGTGAGATGCCCAATCGCAACATCATTCCCTGATGAGTGGGTACACTTCGAAGGAAGAGTACGTTAATGAAATTCTTGTTCGGCATGCCCACTGCAAAATAAACTAACTAAAATTACTAAATGCAAAGAGATTTACCACTAAACACCAAATCACTTATTTGAAATTTTTCTTTGTGCTTTTCGCTAACCATGCTGGCATCATCAGGATATAAATTTATTCTGACTGAATCTCATATCACAAGAGATGAAGGCCGTAGAAATGACTTCATTTCTGTGTTAGTAAAGTAGTAAGTCTGGATTAAATTGTGGTGATGCGATAAGGAAAACTGACAAGGAGGCCTTTTGTTTATGCCGGATAAGTATCGTAATACATTGCAAAAATCAATAAAATTGGAGTAGTCGACTATATGTCCTTATTATCCTGATAAATTATATTACTATATTTAACTACTATGTCCTTATTATCCATTAAATTATCTTTTGGTATCAAAATTCAAAATATATTAAAAGGCGTAAAATTCAAACAACTATCAGGACAACCTTTGCTATGGGGATTTTAGATTAAATTATAATCTAACATTGTTTTTCTAAAGAATTAATTCTACAAAGTTAAAAAGTATTTTTGCTAAATTAATTTAATCTAGTTTTAATTAATATAATTTCTTATATAATACAAATGAAGTCATTAAGAAAGCTTTATTTAACATTTCGAGCTTAAAATAATATCAGAATAATATTTTCAAGATATTTCAAAATGGGAAATTTTCCGTAAAAGACATCCGTGTGGACCAAAAGCATTCAGACAAAATAATATCTGGTGACAATATAAGAAATGCGCCACAATGTAAAACGATATACAACAATGGCTAAGAAAAAAAACTGTATAAAATATATTTTGAAATTATGCGAAACGGTTATTATAGAATGGTTGACAAATAAAAGATAAAAAATTAATATATATGAAATTGCATATTGTAGATGTTGTTTTCTAATTTATGATATACGAATGAAAGTACTGTACCGAACTGAAGTTATATCGAATAAATAAGTACAAATAAAAATTATTTTATATTTATATTAAAACTGTACCCCGGCCTATATTCTTGATCCAAAATAGGTCAGTATTTTTTTTATTTCGTGTTTTATATATCCGCTTTCAGATTCAAATAGTTCATTTTTGCATTTTTTTTGTTGCATTGGGGTGTACTCAGTACACAGATATCAGGCAAGATAATATCACAAAGCAATAACACTGGGAAACAGCAATTTTGTTGACTTGGATCTGTGACGTTTTTGACTAATTTTTCATCTCTGAATTCAAAAATATTCACAGTTTTTCTCTATAACGTCAAGTTCTTAAGCTACAGCATACCCCTCATTTTACCTTAAAAGTGTACATACGAAAGGAAATAAGGTGAGATCTGACCAAATAGATTAGAATATTTTATTCATACAGAGGTTAACATATTAAAAGTTAAATTATGTTTATACAAAAAATAAATAAAAGATATTATGGTAAACATTACTTCTTATAACTTTTCCTGGAGTGTTCAGTTTGTGGACATTCTCGCTTGATGCTCCAATAGTAGTCAGCCATCATACTAACATCCCATCTACCTTGATACCGCGCTTCCATAACCTTTAGATTTTGGTGGAATCGCTCACCCTATTCATCACTAACAGCACCAAGATTTTCTGGGAAGTTAGCAAGATGACTATGTAAGAAATGCAGTTTGATGCTCATGCAGCTAAGCTTTTTAAAGCTCTCCAAGAGTTGTTGAACAATTTCGATGTAATTCGGGGCTCGTGTATTTCCAAGAAAGTCTTTAACAATATTTTTAAAAGCCAACCAAGCATTCCTTTCAAGGTCGGTCATTGTTTCAGTGAAATTTTCATCTTTAACGAGTTGCCGAATCTGTGGATCATCAAACACACCAGCCTTTATCTTTTCATATGACAGGCTAGGAAATGCCGAAATGATATACTTAAAGCAGTTTCCTTCAATTGACAAAGCCTTAACAAATTGCTTCATGAGACCTAGTTTTATACGCAAAGGCGGAAATACAATGTTTTTTCTGTCGACAAGTAGCTGATTTAAAATGTATGGATCACCAGGTCTTAGGTCAGATCCTGGCGGCCAGTTCGATTGCACCCAATGCTTCTCACGAGCTCTGCTGTCCCACATGCACAAAAAACAGGGATACCTGGTATACCCGCGTTGCTGGGCAAGAAGGAAACCGACCGTTTTAAGGTCAACACAGATGACACAACAAGTCAATGACTTTCTTTATGTCGCCATATCCTTCACGCAAAGAAATCAATGACCTATTGGGGCTGAACCGTACAAATTTCTATTATGTAGGAGAACACACTTCAAACTACGCTTTGAGCTATCTATAAACAAACGCTATTTAGTTGCGTTATAGTTAGAAATGGCCAATTCTTTCATTAAACCTTCTACGTTCTGGCAATATACAAATCCGTCATTATTTCTGAAGTACTGCCTAAATTCACTTTCTCTGGATCGATAGTAAGTGACTTTAGCTCCTTTGTCAAGCTATTTTTTTGTCTTGATGCTAATAATTTCGATGCTTTTTTGGATGGTTCCAAATCTCATGCTAAATTGTTTAAGTCTTGTTGATTGAATCCTTTACGAACAGAATCATTGGAAATTTTGAATTCTTCGTCGGTGGAGCTACTTCGATCTTCACTTGATTCACATTCTTGTATTTCTAAAGAAGGTAATTTTTGAAAAACTGGCACTGGAATTTCAGCTGAATGAGGTACAGGGCGTATAGCTGACGGTAAACTAGGGTACTCAATTTTATGTTTGTTTTTCTTGTTGAATCCTGATGTTTTCACTATACAAAAGCAGTAATCACTTAAGTGATCTTTGGGCTCTCGCCAAACCATTGGTATACCAAATGAAAGTTTATTACGTGTTCTCTTCGTCCACATTCGTAAACTCTCATCACACTGCTTGCACACTTTATGAGGGGCCCATGATTTATTTTGGTTACCTATTTTCGCTTTAATATAAGCAAAATAGGGTTGCCTGACAAAAGTACTAATATTAGTCCGTTGAATGGGGATGGTAAAACTGCCACATATATAACAAAATAAATCAGGGCTGTTTAAGCACTTACGACGTGAACTACCAGAGGCAGACATAACGAAAATCTGTAGTTATGTATGTATACTTTGACTTCACTGTATCAGAGCGACACAGATCCGCGTACTTGAGCATCTCATGCGTAACTGACCGAACTAGTTTTGGATGACGCAACGTCACTCACGCCCCCACTCCTAGATCGAAGAAGGTTCGCCGGTAGGAAAGTAGTAGTGACTTCTGTGATTCGTCAAGCTTAGTTGGATGCGCAACAACAGTAGAGAAAAAACTTGACGTGATAGAAAAAAACTAAATAAAGTTTTGGAATTAGCATGCCAATTTACGTATAAAGCAGCTTAAATGTCGAACTCAACAGAAATTATTTTTCAAATTGTTCCCCAGTGTACTTAGCATGATGGCTGTTGATGTCCAGTACTCAAAAGCGTCTTAAAATCGTAATAGGGATTTCAATTTGAACATTTTGATACAACGAATGGGAGCATCAAGAAAAATTTGTCGGGAAAGAACATAACTTGGCTTCGTAATCCAGAATTCGTTGATTATACCAACGAAAACAAAGTTCTAGAAGAATTATAGACAGCCTCGTAAAATATGTCCACAGATAATAAGAATAAAAAATACGAGAGCTTAATAAACAGGGTATCAGCTAATTAAAGAAACACAGCAAAATTACAAATTTTTTTAGTAAAAATATTGCGATTTTTAACCCAACCCGACATATCCCAAAAATAAATTTACAAATCATAATTTTAAATTAATATATTAATATAAAACTATCACACTCTTATAACGATTATAAACGTTTTGAAAGAGAGAATAAACAAAATGTCTTTAGAAATGTTGAAAATTTTAAAATAATTCACACACTAATGATTTCACATATCCCCCACATACAAAAATCAAGTGGATTAAAGTCGGGACTCTAAGGAGACCAAGACATCTGAATCCTACGGCCTATCCAGCAATTAGGAAAACGAGTATTCAGATAGTCTCTGACAGGTCTAAAAAAAGTGTGCCGGGGCTACATCCTGCATGAAGTTTCGCTTAAGTTCTAGAGGAATATTATCTAAATATTCGAGTAATTGAATTTGAAGACAATTAATATACAGTTCGCCGTTCGAATTGATCCAATACATAATCACCAATAATACGACACCAAATGTTAATTTTAAATTCGTGTAGGAAATGACGTTCGGATACTACTAAGTTTGGATTTTCTAAACAGCATGTTTATTTCTAAAATTGAATACACCTATACGTGTAAACGTTGCTTCGTCTGTAGACAATATATTTTTTTAAAACACGGAAGCGGCATTTTGCTGGGTGCGGCAGAACCGGGCAAATTCCAGTCTGGCTAGCATCTCAGCTTCCTGTAGATTCTGCACTGGTGTGAAGTGAAATGGATACAGCCCCTCTTCGTGAAAAATTTTGCAAACAGTGGACTTCCATACCCCAACTCCCAGAATAATGCGTTATGTGCTTTCTTCAGTATTTTCGGTTATGCGAACAACAATTTCTTCTTCCTGGCCTGTGGTTAGAGCCTTGGAAGTGGAAAGAACCCCTTTTACCCAGTTTATTGTAATTATTTATGAAAATCATAAAATCCTGCTGTTTTCGTCGTGGATACGTCTCCAAATATTTTCGATATGCCCGGCGTGCATTAATATTTTCATGGGTGTATATACCTATCATATCTCGCATCTCTTCATTAGAAAACAATTTATGTTTGGGCATTTTGTTCTTGACTTAAGTAAAAATCTTTCAAAAACTACTTTAATATAATGTATTAAAATGAGTGTTAGTATTCTTTAAAACTATTTTAACTATTTAAATACCTACACTATTAAATATTGACAATAAATGCAAAAGTTGGACAGTAACCAAATTATCAGATCGTTTTTATGTTTTTTTTTTAATTACAGCCTACCTACTTTAAGAAAAGTGTTACGTTTCAAAAGCCCAATTTATAAGAGTGCAATAGATAATTTAAACGCATATATCTAGAAAACGGTAACTCGGGGCGACATTTGCACAAAGGTAAACAAAATAATATTTTTATTAAAAATGCGAATATCACTAAGGCGCAAAACAGTTGTGAACTTTCAAGTGTAGAAAAGTGTCGCAGGCAACGCCCTCTCTAAGCTTCATACAAATTTTCGAGACATTTAAATTTATTATCTTAAAAAGGCTACCAAATTTCGTTAAAGAAAGATTCTTTTTAAGACATTTATTGACGAAAGTTAAAAATAAAATTATAACTTTAACACCCTGTATCTTGGTTACTATTAACTTTTGGTCTAACGTAAGTTGGTTAAATCGCAATATTTTCGCTCAAAAAATCTGTGGTTTTGCTGCGAACTATTAATTAGCGGATACCTTGTATTTTCTGACTTAAAGAAAAAACAAATTTGTAGAAGAATGTTGCAGGTGATGAAAAATTGGAATTATAGGGCAATTCAGGTGATGTTCAACTCATGGCAAAAGGTTTTGAAGGTATCTAGTCGGATATGGAGGATACAGTTTATTTGAAGTTGATGAATTCTACTCCGTCACTTACTGTAGAAATGTAGTCAACAAAAACAACTTGAAAGCATTGGGTTATAGTCATATATCAACAGCGGAAGCAGTACAGTGGAGCAACAGAGAAACTATTGACAACGTTCGACAGAATTTTGCAAACCCGATCACATTTAGGTCTGGAGAGTTTTCCTTCTCGCAACTTATTCATCGAATCCTTCCTTGTTGGACTCTATTGGCAACTTCGTCATTCTATTAAATTATACTGGGGAACAATTTGAAAAATAATTTCTATTGAGTTCGATATTTAAGCTGTTTTATACGTAAATTGACATGCTAATTCCAAAACTTTATTTAGCTTTTTTTTCTATCACGTCAAGTTTTTTCTCTACAGTTGTTGCGCATCCCACTTAGCTTGGTGAATCACAGAAGTCAGTACTGCTCTCCTACCGGCGAACCTTCTTCGACCTAGGAGTGGGGGCGTGAGTGACGTTGCGTCATCCAAAACTAGTTTGGTCAGTTAAGCATGAGATGCTAAAGTACGCGGCTCTGTGTCGCTCTGATATAGTTAAGTCAAACTATACATACACAACTACAGATTTTCGTTATGTCTGCCTCTGGTAATTCTCGTCGTAAGTGCTTAAATAGCCCTGATTCATTTTGTTATATATGTGCCAGTTTTATTGAGTTGTTATTTATATATGTGCCAGTTTATTTTGCTTATTTTAAAGTGAAAATAGGTGACCAAGATAAATAATGGACCTCTCATAAAGTGTACAAGCAGTGTGTAGAGAGTTTACGAATGTGTACGAAGAGAACACGTAATAAACTTTCGTTTGGTATACCAATGGTTTGGCGAGAGCCCAAAGATCACTTAAGTGATTGCTACTTTTGCATAGTGAAAACATCAGGATTCGACAAGAAAAACAAACATAAAATTGAGGACCCTAGTTTACCGTCAGCTATACGCCCTGTGCCTCATTCAGCTGAAATTCCAGTGCCAGTTTTTCAACAATTACCTTCTTTAGAAATACAAGAATGTGAATCAAGTCAAGATCGAAGTGACTCCACGGACGAAGAATTCAGTGTTTCCAATGATTCTGTTCGTAAAGGATTCAATCAACATGAATTAAACGATTTAGCACGAGATTTGGGACTATCCAAAAAAGCATCGGAATTATTAGCATCAAGACTGCACGAAAAAAATTTGCTTGACAAAGGAGCTAAAGTCACTTACTGTCGATCCAGAGAAAGTGAATTTAGGCAGTACTTCAGAAATAATGACGGATTTGTATATTGCCAGAACGTAGAAGGTTTAATGAAAGAATTGGCCATTTCTAACTATAACGCAACTGAATGGCGATTGTTTATAGATAGCTCAAAGCGTAGCTTGAAGTGTGTTCTCCTACATAATAGAAATTTATACGGTTCAGCCCCAAAATGTCATTCAGTTTCTTTGCATAAAGAATATGGCGACATAAAGAAAGTCATTGACTTGTTGCAATATAACATGGACCAATGAATCATCTGTGTTGACCTTAAAATGGTCTGTTTCCTTCTAGGCCAGCAACGCGGGTATACCAAGTATCCGTGTTTTTTGTGCATGTGGGACAACAGAGCTCGTGCGAAGCATTGGGTGCAATCGAACTGGCCGCCAAGATCTGACCTAAGACCTGGTGATCCAAACATTTTAAATCAGCCACTTGTCGACAAAAAAAACATTGTATTTCCGTTTTTGCATATAAAACCAGGTCTAATAAAGCAATTTGTAGAGAGTTTGTCAATTGAAAGAGACTGCTTTAAATATATCATTTCGGCATTCCCTAGCCTGTAATATTAAAAGATAAAGGCTGGTGTGTTTGATAGTCCACAGATTCGGCAACTCGTTAAAGATGAAAATTTTACTGAAACAATGACCGAACTTGAAAGGACTTCCCAGAAAATCTTGGTGCTGTTAGTAGTGAACAGGTCGAGCGATTCCACCAAGATCTAAAGGTTATGGAAGCGTGGTATCAAGGTAGATGGGATGTCAGTATGATGGCTGACTACTGTTCACTCGCACTACTCCAGAAAAATCTATAAGAAGAATTTTTTACCATAATATCTTTTATTTATTTTTTGTATAAACACAATTTAACTTTTAATAATATGTTAACCTCTGTATGAATAAAATATCCTTTCGTATGTACACTTTTAAGGTAAAATGAGGGGTATGGTGTGGCTTAAGAACATGACGTAATAGCGAAAAACTGTGAATATTTTTGAGTTCAGAGATGAAAAATTAGTCAAAAACAAGTCACAAATCCAAGTCAACAAAATTACTGTTCCCCAGTGTTATTAGTCAATGTAAAAAAAACAGTGAGATATGTTGTAAACAGTTTGCTAAATAGGTTTGATTATATAATCTTAAGGAAAATATGTTAATATTACAGAAATTAATGATAATATGACTTGAATGTTATTTTTATTTAGATACTTGTATGAATTTGTAGAGGTTCCTAATTGTTCTGATATTTATGCACGGAACTAAAATAATCCACAAATTTATTTATAAACGAGTTTTTTTGACTCAATTGTGAAGATGCAAAAAAAACTGAAAGTGGGTACTACATGAGTAAACTGTAAATAAAATATTCAATTGCTGTTTTAGTTCATTGGAACTTCTTTGTTTGTTAAGTAGAAGAGATATTATTTTCGTATTGTGAATTAGATTGAAAGCTGAATGTATTTTGATAAATTTAAGCGCAAAATTGGATGTTGGTTTTGGTAAATCATTCCAATCGATGGCAAAGAAGATTAAGGTCGGTTATCATTGTTGCATTTAGTGAGCTACTAACCCAGAGCAAAATTGTTACCGACACCTCATACAAACGACAATTGTTTAATCGCCGAGCGATATAACTACATTAGACGACCACCATGTTACAAAATCTATGACGCAAGTACTGTTGGAACTCCAATGGGATATTCTTCCCCACACACCCTATTCTCCAGGTTTGGCACTATCGGATTAACAGAATTTCCGATCAATGTAAGACGTTCTTGGTGAAATATTCTTTTTGAACACATTACATTTCGAGTTGGAAAATGGATTCCGCCTAGATATTAATAATTTATTTGATTATGAAACCCATATTTTGTCAAAAAGATGTTAAAAAGGTATCTAGATCAATGGAAAATATTCTGGTTAACGAATTAAAAGTTAAATATACTTCAAGTTCAAGTTTCAAACAATATTACATAAAATATTAAATTTTAAATATATTGGAATATTATATACAACTTATTGTATTTTATTTTTTTTCTAAATTATTATATATTAAAAACGTGTTCATTATACTTTAAAATTATTTAAATATCAGTTTAATTATAAGTAATATATTTTAAATTATGATATCTATAATATAAAAATAGTAAAAATAATTCAACATTAATAGAAATTAAATAAGGTCATAAATACAAAGAAAACAGAACAGAGTATGGTCAAGGGAAAAGTGAAAGGAAAATGAGAAATGGGATAATCACGGGATCATAAAAAGAAGACACGAATAATCTACGACAGATAGATCGAAACACCTAGACTAGGAAACGCAACAGATCCGACAAAACACTTAGACTTACATCTCTAGAGCGGTTTTTGGGGACGACGGCGACGACGACGACAGAGAGGAGAGGTGACGATAGCGATCGGCGCTACATAGAGCGGCACACTACAGTCTGGATGGAGCGTCGCGGCGTAGCGCGGTGCGGACCAGACGCTGGTTGGCTTAGGACTGGATCCAATAGGCGTTACGGCGCTGTGGACGGCGTGGCGCCATCCGGATTGATCCCCGGCTGGATGCCCACGCCACCTGAGGCTGGGACCGGGTCCAACAGGTACATGGTGTGGAAACTTTGGACGCGCTCCCCGGCCCGGAGGTTCGCCGTTTTTTCCGCTCCTCGCTCCGGACGTGGTGGTGTTTCCACTTTTTCCGGACGGAGTCGAATGTCGAACGGAAATGTAACATGGGAATTGCTTTCCGGTACCTTTTTTTCTCTCTCGCCAGCCCTGCATTTTAAGGTTTAAGTGCTCTTAGCTCAGACACTTTTCACGACTTATTATATCCCCTACTTTTATTTAGATTTAAATAAGAGATACTTTAAACTCGAAGAGCTTTACCACTAAACACCAGAGTAATTTTTTAACATTCTCGAAGCGCGTTTCGTTAACTATGTTATCAACACGGGGAGATGATTCAATCTAATTCTAAATAATATTTTTATATTATATATGACAACCGTACTTAATGAAGCGTATATAAATCATGAATTGTGCTGTTAATCAAGCGTAACGTAAAGTAAAGACTGAATGGAATAGGTCTTTTATGAATTTTCCTTTATGAGGTCGTTTTGAATGATTTCATATGCATCCATAGCCTCATTATTATTTGCACTAATGAGTTTAAAGATACTAATGTCTATATTATGGTTATATTCGATTGCATGTTTGTCGACAAAATATTTTTCATTTGACCTTTATCTAATTTTAAGGTTTTATATCTTTATAATACGGATCTTTTAAGGCTGTCCAATATAAAAGAAAGGCAAAGTTATGTCTACTTGATTGAACTAATTATCAATACATAATAATTAACTGTATATTTTTATATACCCGTTGTACGTCTAGACGAACTGTGTCTCGACTATGAGAAAAATTCATCCACACTTTAAGACCGCTTTCATTCTATAAGAACCCATGAGTTAAGCTCGGATACTTTTCTCTCGAAGTAATCAGTGGTGGAGAACTATCGATGGCACTATCGATAATAATCGATAGTTTTAACTATCGAAATATATCGATAGATTTTAGTAATATCGATATTCTTCGATAGTCGATTTTAATTGCCATTGCTGTTCAAAATTGAAAAATTACGTTTTTTTTGACGGCTCATTTGCTATTCTATATAAAAAAAATTGTGTTAAGAGTAGGAATTATTTAAGTTTATGGTTAGTTTTTGGAGCCAAAAGCAAAAAAGGATATTGTGAAAGTTGCACTGAAAATGCTACATAACAATGGACAAACTTTTAAATTTTGCCCGCTCTAAGCCAAGCAAAGGTAAGTCACATTGCAGTAAAATAATTTGAGGTTTTAAAATTCTTTCTTTTCTGGTCTTGTTATTGCTATACATGTTAAACCTCGCTTATTAATATTGTTATTATTATTATATACGTTTTTTTAGGAAGAGTATATTCTGAGGTAGAAAGTATTAACGATAACCCAGACCTTCGTTCTGGTTCTGACCAGACCAGAGCCAGAGCCTACAAGATAAAATAACGATTTGGGATATCCCTGATACTGATTGAAATACCTCGAGAGCTACTTTCTATAAACACGGGAAGAGCAGAAAAAAATTAAACCAAAACCAGAATCTCCAAAGTCTGGATTTTTTTTAAATCAAGTGACGAAAAATTTGATAGGTGTATTAATTGTGGCAAGGAGTATAAAACCAGCGAAAATACCTCAAACCTTAATAACCATCTTAAAAGATTTCATCCCAACGTACTTTCAAGGGACTCTGTAGAGAGTAACGACAGTGCTTCAACTTCAGCAACATCAAGTGCTCGATCCTCAATTAGGTCCATAAGTTCTTTTTTTACAGGGAAATTGCATATGGAGAACATTTCCAAAGAAAAATACAACTTGACAGAGCTTTGAAATTGATGATTGGGATTGATTTTCAACATTTTAATGTTGTTAATGATAGCGATTTTAAGAAGTTTGTACATATGCTAGATCCCAGATATTTTATGTCAAGCAAATACACTATCTGGAGAGAAAGTCATGAAGCAAATGTATAATAATGCTTGCAAAAATCTAAAGTATATTTTGGGAAATGTAAATTATATTGCCATCACTTCTGACTCCTGAACTTCAAGAGCAATTGAATCATACTTGACAGTAACATGTCATTTTTTGACCAGCGATTTTAAGTTACATACAACACACCGCACAGAATATTTTTACGGTGTTATAGTCCGGTTCAAGATATTTTGTTGCCTTTCGGCAATATGTTAATTGCCCCAATAAAAATATTCCTTGTTTCTTCAAATACGCCAGAGTCGTAGTGGTTAAACATAATAATTTTGGAAAAAATAAAATATAGCTAAATTATTATTATGTACGACTAAAACATTGTTTATTGGTTTGTGTATTTTGAATATATTAGTACAACAAACTAAATAAATAAATTTATCAAGTACAATAAAAATTATATCTTTAAATTAATTATACATTTAATCCGGTTTCACTGTCACTATCACTTTGATTTACATTAATAAGTCGATCTATATTAGTAGTAAATGATACATAGGAATCTTCTATTTTAATAACCTGGTTAATCGAATTTATCTAACTTTCTTTTGGAATGCTATCTACAACCTTCCTAATTAATGTTGCAGCACTTGCACTTAGAGTCGGATAAATGTTTTCTGCTCTAAAACCTGATGCCACATATGCCCAATTGGATTAAAAATACAGTAATGCGGAAGAAGTCCACATCCATATTCCTTTTTAATATTAAATATCTTTAATATTTCTAGAAGAGCACATTTTTTATATGTATTTTTGAAGTATGTGCCGTTTTTGAATATATAGTTTCCAATTTAGTGTTATTTGCTTTAGGAACTTTATTTTTTTGGCGGTTATGATAACTAGCATTGTCTATTACAATTACGCTTTCCTTAGGCACATTGGGCAAAAGGCTATTTATTAACCACTCTTCAAAATGTTCTCCTGTGGTGTCGTCATGGTAGTTCAAAGTTGAATGTGTAATATTTTAGGAGGACAACTGTAAACAATTTGGAACCCATCAATTCTCGGAACCAGCATGTAAAATTTAATTTTTTTCCCTTGTTTCCTGGGGATTTGGTTTGGCATTTTCTTGATGTATCTACCCATCCTTTTGCTGGCATCTCATGTGTATCGAACCATGTTTCATCAAGGTAGATCATGGGATGATTTTTTAATCCGTATATTTTTATAGAGTTTAAGTAGTCAAACCGCCATCGTCGCAATCGTTGTGATTCCATTAATATTTGTCTTTTATTAATGGTTCGATATGCAAAACCCATTAGAGATAACTTTCTTCGGAGGCTAGTTCTGCTGCAAAGAATGTTGGTTTCATCGCGTTAGTAGCTGTTTCAATGAATGCAATGCAGGTACAGTTTGCTCTTCATACATAGCATATATTTTGCTTCGAATTAAGTTTTGCCGCTTTCATCAATACATTTGCTTTTAGCAGAATCACTACGAAAATTTTTTGTGTGTCTTTAACTATAGACGTTTCGTTTCGGTTTCGGGTTTTCGTTAATGAAGACGTTTCTACTTCGGCTGCATATACATTAAGCACCCTATTCAATAAAGAAACATACACATTTTTACACACAATTTGCTTAGCATCAGACGATAAATATTTTCTTTTAACACTACCGGAGGCACAATGATTATTATCTTGCCAAGAACGTCCCGTTTTTAGCCCATATGGAATAATAAAAATACGATAGAAATTACAGAACTGCACTGTTTAAGAAAATAATGTAAACTGAACTAAAATATTTCGAATCTACTAAACCAGATATAAAATTAATTTTATCTTTTTACCTGTTATTTTTTTAGGCCAGGCCCTGTTTACTTTTTTTGCAAATTTGCCGGGTCTCGTTATGACAGGGGTTATTAACAGTTTATTGCAGTCATTCGGTCAACAGTATATCTTAAACAGAACTATAAATGATTTTTTTTTGAAGGGGGCATAGAAAATAAAATATCATGTATTGTTACAGACAACGCTGTTAACATGAAAAAAGCCTGATAACTTTTAAAGAAAAATCATCTTCCTTAACTTGACTATTCAGGACAGTATTAACATAAATCCCATCAAGAAATATATAACCGGATGTAAAGAAATAGTAAGATAGGAGCAAAGGAGCAAAATATATACAGTTCCTACAAACTAGCACATGAGGTAGCAACTCGCTGGCATAGTGCTTTCCAAATGATTAAAAGAATAATTGAAACTATTAATCCACTTAATAGAACCTTGCATAAAGTTTCTAAAGTTCGTCATCCTCTGTCCATAGAAGTAATAATAGTTTTAAGTGAAGTTCAGGATGTCTTGTCATGAATTGGTGATGAGCTAACAATAAAAATATCATGCTGCAAATATGTGACAATATCTCTTGTTGTCCCCCTTATTAATAGAATTCATAGGACGCTGGCAAACAAGATGCTAAAGTTAAAAGCAGATGAGGCCAGAGAAATGTGTGCTAAACTGATGGATTCTGTATAACACGACCTCTTCACTCATCAAAAAAGAACGGCCACCCAGATGGGAACTTTACTTGACCCGAGGTTTAAACAGGAAGGTTTTATGAGCTATGAGAATACCAAATCTGCTTTGCATTTTCTAGAGCAAGAAATGAACTAAATGACCAGAAAAGAAGCAGGAAATACAGCGAGTACTCCATTAGACGAAAATGCCATTCCGGATACTAGCACAAGTTTTTCGAGTTTGGGTTCTCTTTTTTCATTTATGGAAGAGAAAGTATAGCAAAGACAAAATCCTCAACAGCTGATTTAATAATTATGAATAATCTCCTTAGGCCAAGGCAAATTTTAGCTTTTTTTTGATTCGTCAACTTTTTCTGTCCCAATGCATCATAAGAAAGCCCCAAAAAATTGTAAAAAATTTCCCCACCACAGGACTTGGCGGGGGGGGGGGGCATATCCCCCATAGGGGATATTCGGCTAGAACATACCCAAAATTTACCAACCACCAGATATTTTTGTGGGTAAAAAAGTATCATTTTCATTACTGCTAAAGTTGTATTTTTAAAAAATAATAACATACATACATATTTATAATTTATGACACAATTCGAAACAATTTCTTTCCGGTTGTAGACATAAATAAATTTTGCACGAGCTGCATCTAATACGCGCTTTGTTGGATGAACACCCAGGAAGCCTGCATCTGTTTTTTGTTACAGGATGTGGGAATTCAGGCAGATGCAGGCTTTGCTGTATTCTTTGGGCATCAGGTGGGCGTGGTTTAGGAGTTGTTGGTTTTTTTGGTGGCTCCATCAGCTCTGCCTCTTCCGGGACGTAATCAGAGTCCTATTCAGATTCTGAGTAACGTTGCACGGGTCAGATGCCTCAGGTAGTGCTCGTATTGAATTTTAAAATCGACAACAGGCTTATTGTCCATCCATTTTATGACGGCTTGCTGCCCGTCACCGCTGACCACCTGCTCAATTTTTCCTCTTGCTTCCCTTTTTATTTGTCTATCATCCTTCAACAATGCATTGGCAGCTTTCGGCATGCAGCTACTTTGTATTGTACCAGTTCTGTCCTGTTCTCGGAAAACATGAGGTCCAATAACAGTCGAGAAGTGAAATGTTGAAGAGAAGTGTTCAGGAACTCTCTCTAGTAATCTGATTACCGCCTTGCCTTTATTGTCTAATCTTTTAGTGTAGGTGCTGGTGGTGCGGGGGTCACCCTTGTTCTGGTAAAAAAAATAAATCTAAAGGGATACCATTTGCTCCTGCACATACAAAAAGCTTTATTCCACAAGGATTTGGTTTGTTTCTGATTATCTGCCTTGCTGGCATTTTTCCTCCGAACGGGACCATCTGCTCATCGGTATAGACTATTTGTGGACGTAAATTCAGTCTGCATCCTGTTCGAATCATTTGGAAGAGAGGCTTAACTTTCCGAAATTTATTGGCCTTTTTTTGTTCTACGGTAATGTCACTGTCGTCCAGTAATTTTATATGGCTTCTAATTGCCTTGTACCTTTCCCGAGGCACTACCCCAGCTATACCCTCTTGTTTTATCCTTCGGTCCCAATACATTCTCATTCTGGGCCATCCTTGGTACGACATCATGATTGTCATAGCAAAAAATGTTTTCATTTCATCAGGCGTTGTCTTGAGAAGCTTACCTTTTTCCAATAGATACTTTGTCGGAAGATCTTTCTCGCCCGGAAGATATTTTCGGACATAATCATGGACAGGCAAATTTATTGTATTATTTGTCGGCGGTTCGTATTCACGAGCTGGTGCTACAGGAAAAAAATCATTAATTTTGGTTCCAGTTGACAGCGAGCTTGAGGAGGATAATGAAGAGGCAATACATGGAGTGGTAAAATACAACCCAAGACACAGATCCACTTCTTTTATTGCGATTAATGTTTTTTTTAATCCGTACTGGAATAGTGGTGATAGGAATAGGATCTATTTAAATTTGTTACTTTAGGTGAACGCAAATGAATTTTAGTTTATGCAACAGCTATCCCAGAAATATCTCTGCATTCCAGCATCCTCCCTAGCATCGAAAAGGACATTTAGCATTTTTTATCTAAACGTATTTTACGTATTTTATTTTAAAATTGTAAGTGCATGGTTAAGAAAACATTATTATAAGTTTTATATAGGGTAAATATGGGTATACCTGCGGTTTTTAATATTGGGCCAACTTGGATAAATTATATGAATTTGTTAAAAGTTATTCATATAATTTTTTTTAATAGCGATGTTTAACTGATTTTAGACTTATAAAAAAAATTTAACATGATAAAATAATATTTTCACTTATTTTAAAGATTTTTTTTTAATTATGTGCATGTACCAGTAACTGCATGCCTATTGCCTGGGAATAAGCCAATAATTACAAAACTTTGGGATTCAAAAAATTGAATTAAACTTATTATAAAGATACATTTTTTTTAATTTAATTTACATTTTTTAATAATTTAATTTAACACAGAAGGTCTTAACATATTAATAATTGACCAGAATATTCATATATTATCAAATAGTATATCCTATATCTTACTAAATATTGCCTTGTAATTTATTTAATTAAATATCTTAAATTTATAAAAAATATATGCTATAAATTATCACAGCAAGTCTTAAAATATTAATAACCGACCAAAATATTCATATATGTTAAAATTGGTAAAAAATATATTAACAGTTATAGTATATATAAATTGATAAGCAAAATATTAATAATTACTGATAAAATTTCTAAATCATCAGTAATGATTGGCAATGATGGTATGTATGATAATAATTTGAGTATGTGAACTGTAGCTGAGAAATCTAAAAGTATAGAATATTTAAAGTACTGTTCTGTTATCTAGTTATTGTTTGATGATGTTGCCTCTAGGTCGTCAATAATTGGCATGTCGATCATTTCAGCCAGGCACTACACAATTTCGTCATTATCAAAGATGTTTAGCTTTAGAATAAAAAAGATAAACAAATTAAAATATTTGTAATAAAAGAATTGACATGGCGTCAAATATTTTAGTATGCACTACTAACTTCTCGGGCAAGAGGAATTTCGTTGCTTGATTGATTACTGATGCTTGTTGGTTTTGCCAACTTATATCAAATTTTAAAGAGACTTAAAGAGATATTAATATATCTTCATCTATTAAGCTCTTCAAAACTTTTAAACCTCTGATTTTATATTTGGATACTTCTGTTGTATCTTCAGAAGAGGTTTGCATTTCACTAGATGAAGTTTCAAGCTTTTTGAATACTTTTTACACTCTCGAATGTTTTTTTCAGTACATGAGCATACTAATTGTTCCAGAATCTTCACACAAAGCTTGAAACTTTCTTTGAGAAGCTGCTCTAAATATACGAAAGAGAGCTACATCTAATGGTAGTAAGATATGTGTAGCGTTAGGATGTAAAGCAAGAAGAATTATTTTATTTTCACTGCAAAACTTGCTCAGAGGCAAAGTTACGTGTGAACTATGTCCATCAATGTACAATATAATTGGTAATTGAATATTGTTTTGGGCAACCCATGGAAAAAAAAAACATTTGTTATATATTCTTAAAAATGTTTGGAGGTGCTACCTTTACTGACCTGCAAAGAGCACCAAAGTTGGTGCTAGATTGCCTGCTGCATTTGGAGTGACGGAGACAGTTACGTTTTCTTTTTCATTATTACAGACAATACTGTACACATTCTTAATACCGTTTAGCACAAGCACTGATGACGGTTTAGGATTCATGGAAACACCAATTTCATCGCAATTAAAAACCCCTGTAGGATCAATAGTCGAAAGGTCTTCATACGTTGAAACTTCAGTGAAATAGTCAAAAACTCCTTTAAACCATCCAGTGTCCCTAGTTCCGTCACTTTTGGATGACGTTTTAATTAAAAAATCTTCGAGCCACATAAAAGTTTTGCACTTTCAACTAATTTTTGTTTAGATACAGGAAACCCCTGCCTGTAACAATTAAATAACCATTTCACTAACTCATTTTCTTCTTGATCATTCAGTACAGTTGATGGTCCTGGTGGTTTGTCGCTATATATTTTTTGTTTTTTTGGTCTGATAGTTAACTCCGTATGTTATATTTTCCGGAAATCTCGACACACTGTCATTTTACCGAGAGCCTCTTCGAGTGCTAATTTTACGTCAGCTTTATTATAATTATACCTAGTGTTTTTGTTTACTTTTGACTTATTTTTTTTGTTTATTAACTTTCGATTTATTATTTACTTTACCCATTGTTTATTTTTTATTACGAGATAGCTTCCCTCACACACAGTTTTTAGAGGTTAGAGCAGAATCGTTTACATTCGCAGTAATGGGCACAAGCGCATACAACTAGAGGCGCTTCCACTACTGCGGTTGATTGAAAAAATCGCAGTAATACACGCACGCTCCGTTTATCATTGCCAATTACTGCGTCAGTAAATAATAAATAATAATAAATCAAAATTCAATTTGTAGTGCATTTTTGATATTAAAAAGTGTTATCTTACTTTTACATGCGATAAATATGAATATTGAATTATTTATTTATGAAAAAAATATCTTTTGGTGTCACCTCTTTTCACACACGCACAGACCTAAAAGGCATCATTTTCTCCGTCTATAACCAGTCAATTTTTAATAATTAATAACAAATTTAAAAATTGTTGTACATGTCAAATTACTATGCCGTTACTTATTTTAAGGTTTAAAGTACTAGCCATATTTTTTTTAATTGCAAAAATTTATATATCGTTTATTTTTAATATAACTAAAAAAATCCGCAATAATACTCACACCCGCAGTAATATCCTCACTTACCCTAATGTATTTTTTATTATTTGACGCCTATTTCTAGATATTAAAAGATTTTTTTTTACTATCGAGAACTGCCGATAAAATTAAGTAACTAATGAAATTTTTATGAATTAATTAATTTATTATTTAATTATTACATTACATTCCCTATTGGAAAAAAGGCTACTTAGAAAAAGTTTGGTGCTGTGAATGATAATGGACTTTGGAGAATTAGGTATAGGAGAATACAGAGGGATAAATAGAGATGAAGGAAGAACCACTGTGCATCGAAAAGTTGTAGGGGGCTTCGGGATGTCGATCCACCTAATTTGTGGTTGCATCCCTTCTGTCAAATTTTCAAAATTCACTCTGAAGGGTGGACGTTATCGTCGCTAATGTATGAAGGAATCAATCCAAGAACTAGGAACTGTTATATAATTGATTTTAAATTTACTATCAATTTCCTCCACTGATTTAAAGTATCACATGAAAAATCAAACAAAAAAAGAGAGTAAGAAGATTCGAGGAATACAAAAATTGTTTTTACGAGATCTGATAAGTTAGATTTAAAATAAACATCGTCAAAGACGAAACATTTATTTAACATTCCTTTTTGTCATTCGCTTTTCTCACCCAACTTTCAAATTTGTTACGCAGTTGTTAATATTACCGGCAACTCTTTTATTTAAGTTTGGCGAAAAGTTTTATTGCTTTTCCCAACAGATTATCGTTGTCTGAAAATTTTTCGTCGCCTTAACCTCAAACTAATTTAGGTCACGTGCCTCGATCAGTCCGACAACTCCCAGATGTCTCAAACTTTCTTCATCTGAGGGAAAACAGGCAACATATACATTTTAATATATTGGGTTGGGAGGAAAATTTTTTCGGGTTTACGCAAATAAACGGATGGTACTGCCTAGTATATATATATATATATATATATATATATATATATATATATATATATATATATATATATATATATATCTTTCGATGTCGATCTGTTGATTCTGTGAAGAGAAGAGAAATATGTTATGTTACATATATTTTTAAATCGAATAAGACACATTTTTTACTTTGTTATTTAGCATTTTTTTTAAATTTTTATTCAAAAACAATTTTTTAACAAAAATAAGTGATAAAAAAATTGTTTTATTCCAAGTTTGTAATGTAAATATCATATACATATCTTTCGATGTCGATCTGTTGATTCTGTGAAGAGAAGAGAAATATGTTATGTTACATATATTTTTAAATCGAATAAGACACATTTTTTACTTTGTTATTTATCATTTTTTTTTAAATTTTTATTCAAAAACAATTTTTTAACAAAAATAAGTGATAAAAAAATTGTTTTATTCCAAGTTTGTAATGTAAATATCATATACATATATTTCGATGTCGATCTGTTGATTCTGTGAAGAGAAGAGAAATATGTTATGTTACATATATTTTTAAATCGAATAAGACACATTTTTTACTTTGTTATTTATCATTTTTTTTTAAATTTTTATTCAAAAACAATTTTTTAACAAAAATAAGTGATAAAAAAATTGTTATATTCCAAGTTTGTAATGTAAATATCATATACATATCTTTCGATGTCGATCTGTTGATTCTGTGAAGAGAAGAGAAATATGTTATGTTACATATATTTTTAAATCGAATAAGACACATTTTTTACTTTATTTATCATTTTTTTTTTAATTTTTATTCAAAAACAATTTTTTAACAAAAATAAGTGATAAAAAAATTGTTTTATTCCAAGTTTGTAATGTAAATATCATATACATATCTTTCGATGTCGATCTGTTGATTCTGTGAAGAGAAGAGAAATATGTTATGTTACATATATTTTTAAATCGAATAAGACACATTTTTTACTTTATTTATCATTTTTTTTTAAATTTTTATTCAAAAACAATTTTTTAACAAAAATAAGTGATAAAAAAATTGTTATATTCCAAGTTTGTAATGTAAATATCATATACATATCTTTCGATGTCGATCTGTTGATTCTGTGAAGAGAAGAGAAATATGTTATGTTACATATATTTTTAAATCGAATAAGACACATTTTTTACTTTATTTATCATTTTTTTTTTAATTTTTATTCAAAAACAATTTTTTAACAAAAATAAGTGATAAAAAAATTGTTTTATTCCAAGTTTGTAATGTAAATATCATATACATATCTTTCGATGTCGATCTGTTGATTCTGTGAAGAGAAGAGAAATATGTTATGTTACATATATTTTTAAATCGAATAAGACACATTTTTTACTTTATTTATCATTTTTTTTTAAATTTTTATTCAAAAACAATTTTTTAACAAAAATAAGTGATAAAAAAATTGTTATATTCCAAGTTTGTAATGTAAATATCATATACATATCTTTCGATGTCGATCTGTTGATTCTGTGAAGAGAAGAGAAATATGTTATGTTACATATATTTTTAAATCGAATAAGACACATTTTTTACTTTATTTATCATTTTTTTTTTAATTTTTATTCAAAAACAATTTTTTAACAAAAATAAGTGATAAAAAAATTGTTTTATTCCAAGTTTGTAATGTAAATATCATATACATATCTTTCGATGTCGATCTGTTGATTCTGTGAAGAGAAGAGAAATATGTTATGTTACATATATTTTTAAATCGAATAAGACACATTTTTTACTTTGTTATTTATCATTTTTTTAAAATTTTTATTCAAAAACAATTTTTTAACAAAAATAAGTGATAAAAAAATTGTTTTATTCCAAGTTTGTAATGTAAATATCATATACATACATATATATATATATATATATATATATATATATATATATATATATATATATATATATATATATATATATATATATATATATATATATATATATATATATATATATATATATATATATATGTATATATACATATATATATATATATATATATATATATATATATATATATATATATATATATATATATATATATATATATATATGTATATATACATATATATATATATATATATATATATATATATATATATATATATATATATATATATATATATATATATATATATATGCCTTATATATGTTAGATCGACTACTTTTGAAGCAGACCCTCTTGGAGTTGGCTTTTTATAATAGTCATAATTCTTCCAAAAATTGATCAAATATTAAGTTTTTTATATAAGTTTTTTTATTGTTCGTTTTTGAATAAACTTTTCAAAAAAATTACAAAAAAATATATTTGATTTTTGATAGTTTCCCCACGATGGTACTTTTTTGGGAAAAAAAAATAAAATGGCGATGTTTAAAAAATTAATGATTTTTTCGGAAAAACTGAAACATTTGATAGAAAATTAATTGATTTTTTTTTTTTAATTTTTTAAAAAGTTTGTTCAAAAGCAAACAATTAAAAAAAAATATTTGGTCAATTTTTGGAAGAGTTATAACTATTTGAATAAAAACTCGAGTTTTTTAAAAATTCATAACTTTTTTCCGGTTGAGTAAAAAAATAAATAAAAAATCACAGAACAGTAATTAGTGGGGTACTATAACATATAAAAATGTCAACGAAATCAAAAGGGGTCGGGTTCAAAAGTGATCGATTTGGCATAGAATGCCCCGATATATTATACAGGGTGTCCCGAATTGAATGGACTAAATTTTACCAGCATATTTTACAGCTAAAAATAATGGTACTTTGTCAATGCCAAATAAGGCATCCTGAAGAAGATTTTTCACAAATATTTCTGAAACCGTTGGTAATAAAATTATAAAATTTGGTGAGTGTTGTAAACTTTGGACATCGAAACGAACCATGTACTGCGAAGGGGTCAAAAATGTGTTGATGTTCAAAAAATACACTTTGAACAACACTTATAATTTGTAATTATTCATAATTACTTAATTAATTTGTTTAGACATATTTTTTATTTGGATGCGCTTTACAGTGTCGCTCGCGAACAGTTTAAAAGAGATTTACTCGCAAACGGTGCATCTCATTGAGATAAACTAAAAGTACCTCTTTTGAATGCAAATTAAAAAGAAAACGTACAAAAAGAATAGGGCAATTATTACCTTGGACCCCTAATTACGCCGCTTATTGAAATTTTTAAATTTGAATTGCACCCAAAGTTTACAACACTCATCAAAGTTCATAATTTTATTGTTAAGGGTTTCGGAAATATTTGTGAAAAACCGTCTTCAGGGTGCCTTCTTTAGTGGGTGCGTAGCTCTTTTAGGACGCATTATTTGATTAAGATTTATATGACAAAGTACCATTATTTTTAATCGTAGAACACGCTGGTAAAATTTGGTTTATACAATTCGGAACATCCTGTATATAATATTGATTTATATTAGGTTGCAACATTTATTCTGAATGAAAAGTTGCAAGTTGGCTTGTGGAGAATATATTTGAAAAAATCAAAAAACTTTACTTAATTCTATACCTTCATACTGTTAGGTGTCAGACGTGTGGAATTGGGACAGCCTTTTGTACGTCTTTCTCCATTACTTCATATCTTGTATCAGTTCTTTGATTTCTTCCCATTTGATGCCCCATCTTCCAGCTTCCTCTCTTATTCCATCGTTCCATTTAAGGGAAATAGATTTTCCAAATTTACCAACGATTCTTTCCATAATTCTGAACAAGATGTTTCATGTATCCAAGCATGTATGCAAGAAGTAACCATTTTCCCGGAAAACATATTATTTTGTGCATTATATAACAACTGTTTTGTCCCATTGTCTTCTTAAAGTATTGTTTGAAAATAAAATGAAATATTTTATAGCCATTTATTCCATACGATTCAGCATACATTTTTTTTTTTTGAAAAAAGGCAAACTTACACATTATTATCGTTTAATATCAAAGTTGAGATTACTAGCCCTAACTTTTCACGTAACATACACCATAACACGTTTTAAGCAATTCACGTCATATTAAGAAACACATGATTAATTGTTTTATTAAATTAAATGTTCAAAATGTGTATCACTTATGTCCTGGTATATTCAAATCTGGTTGCTAGCAGCTTCTCTGTAAATAAGAACCACATCGTGATATTCGCGTACACTAGTACACATTCAAAGAATTTTTGTCATCAATATATTTTATCGTGGGGATCATCTCAATAATTCAAAGCGACGTTACCACTTTCGTTTTTTGACTGATGTATGGTTGATTCTTAATTTTTTAAAAATTGTTTGAACAATATTGATTAGTTTATTCGTGAAATAATATCTAATAACAACTAATTATTATTTACCAAATATCATTTTACACATATTTGCTTAAAACGATAATTTTTATCACAGCTTTTCGACTGTCGATTTGATGATGTGAAGAATCGTTGGTTAAGTTTACGACAGTTACTTTCTTTACATCCTATATTTAACCCGTCATCCGACATGGCTGATATATATGGTAATAGCCTTGGTCATTCCTTCAGCCGCTTTCCAAGCGTTTAGATCGAGCCCTTCTAGGTATTTGTCGAAGAAGATCATATGGTATGTTCACACCTGTTCAAATTTTCCGTCCAACATGTGTTTCAACTTGCGTTATTGCATGCATTAGCGCATGCATCCTAGCGCAAAGTAAGACCCATGCCTTCCCTCTTGTCCACATGTTTGCGTCAGTATCATTCAACATTTCTGGCGAGTTCAGTAAAAACGTTAAAATCATTTTATTTTGACTGTATCTACTGGTAACTTGTAATTTCAGTTTCATGAATACATCTAACAGTATCATGTTAGCCGGTATAAATGCTGCTGTGCTAGTGTTAATAAGAGCTCGGAAAATAAGGGAAAAATACAAATCATCATATCATCAAATCAAAATAATCTATGTGGGCAAAGGCATATCTAAGGCTTTATATATAAAGGCATTACAAAGGCATTATTTATATCCTTTAAACCGTTAGGTGTAAGACTGACAGTTTACATTTCAGCAAGATGATATTTCATGAATTTTTACCTTCCTTTAATTCCTACCTCCTCATTCCAATAAATTTCTCGTTTTTCTGTCGCTTTTCGAACTTGTACTTTTTGTGTTTTCACTTCATAGATTTGTGTTGCTAATCTCTCTTCATTCATTCTGTGGATGAATTCATTCCCTAGCAAGCTCAGTTGTCTGTCTTCTATAGCTCTGTCTTTTGGTTTCGTTTCCAATTGTTCCATTATTGTCGTATTTATCACGCTATCCCTTCTTGTAAATCCCGCTATTTTGCGTAGGAATCTCATTTCTGCAGCTGCAATTCTACTTTTTGTCTCTCTTTGTTCAGGTCCATGATTCGCTGCCGTATATTATTGATGGTCTCACTACTTTCTGATACACCTGTGCTTTTATCTCTGTCGGTATCTCTCTTTTTCTTAGGAATGTTATTTTCGGGTGTTGTATAGTTTGCCTGCCTTTCCCAATTTTTCGTTTATTTCACCGTCTATTTTTCCATTATCTTGTATTATTGTACCTAAATACTTATAGCTTTTGACTTACTCCATTACCTTACCATTGAGTCCAATTTTTTGTTTTATTTTTGTGTCTGCAGTTACGATTGTTTTGTTTTGGTCGATATTTATTTCCATGTTTACTTCTGTTAGCTTTTCGTCATAAATCGTTCAATTATATTATAGTTTTTTTTCAGAATCTGCCGTTAGGACCATATCATCAGCAAACAGTAATTGTTGTGTTTTAAAACCTATTTTTGTTTTCTTGCATTTTGCTTTTTCTATTTTTTTACAACATCGTCAATATCTACTAAAAATAACAGTACGCCACCCTGTTTCAGGCCTATTCCAGTCCCAAATTCTGTGAATTCATCGTTATGAGTTCTCACTTTATTTTTGTTGTTGTATAAGGCCTTGATAATTTTAGTACTCCCTTTTCAACTCCTCTTCTCTGTAGACTTTTTCAGACATCCCTTCTTTTTACTCTATCAAATGCTTTATCCAGATCAATGAAACAAATATGTATTTTCGTTTGTTTTCTTAACAGTTTGTCTCCTAGTTGTCTAATTATAAATATCAGACTTTGTGTGCTTCTAGTCTTTCTAAAACCCTGCTGTGGTTCCTCTAATATTACTTCTAATTTTTATCTCACCTTATGCTCTATTATTTTCTTAAGTATTTTTCCAGATAAACTTGTTAGTGTGATCCCTTTCTAGTTGTTACATTCTTTAATATCTCTTTTTTCGAACAAAGGCAATATTATACCCACAGTCCAGACTCTTGGTACTTTATTTTCTGTTATGATACCATTTATTAGTGATAAAAATGCTTTCTTTGCTGTTTCTCTCATATATTTCAGCATTTCTGCTCTGATTTCGTCTTGCCTTGGGGTGTGTAAAAAATAATAATAAAAAAATATATATTACTTTCAATATTACATATTTATATTCTCCTCTTAAATATACAACTTAATGTAATAAAATTAAGCTACTTTATCTTAAATTAAATTTGTATACTATTGTAAAAACTTGCAGATTATATCAAGAAGTTGCAAGATTCCCAACATGCGAAAGCGGAAAATGCCCAGTATGGGAGCTTGGTAGGAGCTTTGCTTCGCGTAGTGCATCCTAATTTTTCCTTGCCTCTTTGCATGCCTCTCATTCAACACCGCATGCGTCTAACCTTACAACAGATGTATGCGCCTTGAGGACCGAAAGTTGTGGACATACCTATAAGGCTTCTTTTTCATAATTTCACCTTTTAGCATACATTAGAATTAGTGAGTATCCAATGTAATATGCATAAAGTTACATGTTTTATAGTTATTCATAGTTCATGTTTTGCAAGTTCTCTAGATCTTTTATTAAATTAATGGAGTACATATTATTATTATAAGGATTATGTCCTTATACTGAAGGTCCCATGACACGAAATATAATACAAGCAACCGAAGATGAGATAACTCAAAGTAAATCTATGCGGTTTTTCGAATAGTACTTAAACAAATCTAGATAATCTAGACAATCTAGAAAATCCAGATAGACGTAGTAGAAAAAAGCATTCATATTTACAATTTTTACAATTTTTTTTATATCAAAATCCACTATGCGTATTTTACTAGATAATATTAAAAAAAAATCGAAAAAAGTTAAATAGTACAATGTCTGAATACGAACATCTCAATACGCTTTCAATATTTATTAATATTTATTAAATACGTTTCGTTATGTATTCTCCAGGAATCCACTTAATGAATCATTCCTCTTTAAAGCGCCCAAACAAAGAAATTAATTAAAACAATTCTTGTTAAGTTCAAAATCAAATTTTCAGGTTTGAGAATAAATTTTCTCGTTTTCCTTACGCAAGTTTCTCACGTTAATTATATTTATTACATCCAGATTACTGTTTTTCGTTCAAATTTTTTCCATTATGACAAAATATCATAACTTTCTATAAAAATATATAACATGCAATGTTAATACATATTGACATGACCAGTTCAGATTGTCTGTGCGACTAACCGTTTCCTCGGAAACTTATCAGCTGGACTGATGATGACTGTAGCCCAGAAAATGGTTTCTGGGGATGCTTGCTGATGTTATGGTGGCGGCAGGTGAAGTTGAGGTCAAAATTCTCTATTTTTTATATCTGGTATTTAAATAAATGTTTCCAATTAGATTGTTTTTCCAAAATACGTCTGCCTGAAAATCAAGTCTGCTAAAGTCAGCAAAAAAAACGAAAACAACAAAGTTTCCAGAAATGTTCGCTGCGTAACAAATTTACAATTATTGATTGATTTGTCCGCTGTTTTGTGATAGTTCACTTTTAAATTACATAAAACAAATGTCTTACTTTGTTATTTATCACTTTTTTTTAAGTTTTATTAAAAACAATTTTTTTTACGTAAAATAAGTGAAAAAAGAAAAATTCGAAGTTAGTAATAATTAACACAAAATTAGTCATTTTTTTAAACTGTGACCTCTCTTAGACAAGTTTGCATATTTTTTTGGATTTTCTGTTTTTTGGGTTTTTTGCCACAAAAAATATTCGTTTTTATTTAAATAAAATAATTTTAAACAAATAGAATTTTATATAAAATTTAGTGTCAGAAAAAATATTATAGTCAATGTAAGTATCACTGACATAGATGCTTTAATCTGCTTCTGATGATGCTAACATGGTTAGCGAAACGTGCGTCGAGAAGTTCAAAAAAAGTGATTTGGTGTTTAGTGGTAAATCTCGGCAAGTTTAGTATCACTGACATACACAAAATATATATTTATTTATTATCTTTACATTATATAGAAATGAATATAAATAATTTTTTAGGTACGTTTTGAAAACGGGAGGAGAAGACCTCCGGAAACGTTAACAATAAAAAGTTTGTATTTATTTTAGAAAATTGTTGTATTTTTTAAACATTTTTGTTCGTTAGGCATATTTCTTACAGAAAAAGAATCACTGAGAAATTTGTTTCCATACATATGTATATATATATATATATATATATATATATATATATATATATATATATATATATATATATATATATATATATATATATATATACCTGATATTTAATAATTATATTAACTTAACTTAATAATAATTTTAACTCAGTTTCAATTAACTCAATTCAAACAGTGCGCTACTAATATTAGTTGTAAATGAGGAGTGGGTTTTCACCTTACTAAACTTAAATAAACAAAACTGTATTGACAGCAGAACAACACTCATGGATTGCGTTCGAGAATGAAAACGACAAACATTACATGGAAGGTTTTCTAAGTCACTCGAAGATGAAACCATTGATGAACATTTGTCCCTAAAGTGGTTGACCGATGGGATGTTGTACCCAGAAACAGAAGGCTTCACAATATCTATTCAAGATAGGGTAACAAGAATAAAGAACTATGAAAAGCATATACTGCACTTGGACGTAGTAGATAAGTGCAGGAAATGTGGTGCTTTGGGGGAAACAATTGAGCACCTTATTGGTGGTTGCCCAGTCTTTGCTCTTAATGGTTATTTAGGACTGCATCATCAGCTGGCAAATATCATACATCAGCAAATTGCAATAAAATACTCGCTATTAGAAAGTGCACCTCCATATTATAAGAACTCGCATTCTCCTGTACTTGAATCATCCGATACCATTCTTTACTGAGACAGACCAATCACTACGGATCGAAGGGTTGATTATAACATTCCAGATATTGTTCTAATCAACAAAAAAGGGAAAAAAACTTTTATAATTGACATTGCAGTGTCGCTCTCTTACAACATTAAAAAAACCGAGATAGAAAAATCCACAAAATATGAAAATCTGGCATACGACTTGAAGAATCAATGGAAACTGAGTAAGGTAGATGTAGTGCCCTTCGTTGTATCTGCCGAGGACCTGATAAGTAAGAGATTTTCAAAGAACCTCGAGAGCCTGGGTATCTCGAAATCGATTGCCACAGTGGGACAACGTGCCGTGCTCTTGCAGACTTGTCACATTGTTCGTAAACTACTATGTTAAGGTGGGAGGAGCTGAATTGCTTTTTCATCTTGGCATTGGAATATCGACAAGCATGAGCTGAGATTCTACAGCAAGGATGAGCAGAATAATAATATTAACTTAATAATAATAATATATATTTATATTATTTACCTTATTTCATTTCAGATTTGATCGTTTACCTAATGATTTCCTAGGCATTAGCTTTGTTTCCATTCCTTTAAAGATAATGAATTTTATACGGCGTAATATCTGCCTTGCCAGTATTTCTTTTCGGCCCATTAAATTTGAAATGTTAGCGGAAAATCAATTTTTTGTGCTGCCTTTTAATAGCGGATCACATCGCAAAATTTCCCGAAATAAAGCTACTTTTTGTCGAACGGGCAAAAAAAAAATTACGGGCAAGGGAAAGAACAAAAGGGGACGATCGTACGTTCGATAGAAATCTTCCGAATAACGTATTTATTAACAAAAGGTTTCTGTATAAGTTTGTGGCTTTTTTTCGTCATGCATTCTTCTACTTTTTCAGTTCTTGTCTAGTTTAGCACAGTTGCATTTGCAAGTGATAGTTTTAAGGCATATATTCAAAGCATCTTTGATAGTCCTCTGGAGCTTCTTGTATGGTGCTCTGATAATCACATTAATAAACTCGAAGAGATTTACCACTAAAAACGAAATCACTTTTTTAAATTTCTCGCGCACGTTTCGCTGACATGTTAACAGAATCAGGACACGATTTTCATGCGTGGGTTGGGATTTACTAATTAAGTTCTTAATAAAATAATTAAGTTCCAATAAATCCATTTCTGGATGGTTTAGTCAGTAGAAGTAATAAAAATAGGTTATATTTTTTGATATTAAAAAAAAAACACCACCACTTCGAGATATGATTCGAATCATAGATTCCAAAATAAAATGGCTAGTATAAATTTTATGGTAAATAGATAAATCAATTTTTCTTTAAACAAAGATAATTATAACAAATAATTAATTATAGAGGTATTCGAAGTGAACGGTTATAATAAGAATATTGTAGATACATTAATTAGAAAAAGTAGGTTTAGAAAATTAATGAAAGAATCTTCAACTTTTCAAAAGGATCAGAACAAAAATAAATTTAGGTAATACCGGTTGATGCCCAATTAACACGAGGATTAGACAAGATTTTGGAAAAAGCGGACATTAAGGTTATGTGCAAAACATAATAAATTAAGAGAGGTTTTGGGTAATTCAAAGGAGTAAGTGGATCAACATGAAAAGTCAGGGATTTAGGAAATTATTTGTCAAGATTGTGATCGAAGGTATATATGGCAAACTAAAAAATCCATATTAACGATATATAAATAACACATTGCCCGTATGAGATATGAGAGAAATAATAAAATCTTGTGTTGCTCGACATGCAATCGAACATGACCACAATATAGATATTAGTAATTTAAGACTCGTTAAGAGTGTAAATAACAGTAGGGCTTTGGATGCGCATGAAAGAATTTAAATAGGAAAATGTAAAAACCCATGAACCGATATAAAGGATTTATTCCGTTCAGTCAACTTTTTCAATTATTAATGTAACGCTCAGTAGACTTTATGGTTTATAATTTCTACACCCTTCATTAGGTACGGTTATCATATAAATAGAACGTACGATTATCACTAAATAGAAAAAAGTGATTTGGTGTTTAGTGGAAAATCTCTTCGAGTTTACTGTTTCACTAAACGAACTAAACGAAGGTTCTAATAGAATACTTAAATCACATTAATGTTGAATCTCTCTGACTTTTAAATTACAGTAAGTCAGTTTTTGAGTTAGTCTTTAGTCTTAATTTATAAAAATTTATAAAAAAATTATCGTGAATAATCATGATCCACTATATGGATTATGACGATTAAATTATTTGTTTTCGCGCGATACTGAATGCTCTCTATAATTTATATGGTTTATTTTGTTACATGCAATCAATATCAAGTGCATTACCAGAACAAATTAATCCACTACGAAGTAACGATTAAAGAGTTAATAAGCACCAGCGAAAAATATAATACTGTTTAACGCCTGCAATATTGTGTTTTCGGGACGCATGCCTAAATTGATGTTGTCCACGAATGATAGACAGATAACGCTTTACGTAATTGAGTTTTGGACAAAAATGGATTATACAGTTTGTGTGTAATTACAATTATAATACAATACAATGGATTATGTACTGTTCGAACTAATTAGCAAATACAGGCGTTAATATGAAAATAAAGACAATAAGGGAGTGTAATTTATTAATCATCAAATAAAGGGTGTGTTGCCCAATCCCTAAGCTATAAAAAAACAAAATATGCTCATAGTTTATAAAAAAAGGTTAATCAATTCTTCTATTGGAACCTTGAGTGAACCTTGGGTGTGAAACTATGTTTTGGTTCTATGTTTTTCCTTCACTAAACTGGAAAAGACTTATCACTAAAAACAAATTACTTTTTTTTAAATTCTCACTAAACGTTTCGTTATGTTAGCGCCGTCGGGAGATAATTCAATATTAACGCGTATCAAGAAATTAAATACAGTGATTTGGTGTTTAGTGATATATTGGGTTGATGCATAATTAAGTTCGCTGTTTATTTTTACTTTTAACTTGTTGGAATTTGCATTTTTATGATATTTTTTTATAAACTTATCTTTCAGGTTTAGTATTGTTATAATACGTATTGAAAATCATGAACCTTTACGCTATATTATGCTCTACCACTTCGAGAAAGGATGGAAAGCAACAGAGTATGCGCGCGATATAAATGAACTGTTTGGTGAAAGAACAATTGGTAAGAGAATGGTCCAAAAATGGTTTAAGCGTTTCAAGGATGGTGATACATCGCTTAAAGATGAAGAAGGAAGAGGTCGACCATCAGATTTCGACGACCAGGCACTTCTGGCAGCGGTGGAAGAAGACGAAAGCTTGACAACACGAATGCTGGCAGACGATTTCGATGTCAACCGGTCAGTAATTGTCCGTCGTCTCAAAAAGCTCGGAAGGGTGTGGAAACTGGCTGGATGGGTCCCTCACGAGCTCTCCGACGACAACAAAGCCGATCGCGTTCGAATTTTTACCGATTTGCTGCAGC